>JACEII010000041.1:603939-658082 GCA_014332785.1 Antheraea mylitta
AAAAAAAAAACAAACTCCATTGAACCCGACTTGTTCGTAGTTTCCAAAATTTCTCTAGTATAAATAAAAGCGATAAATATGGTTGTTATTTACATACGACCGCTGTGTATCTGTATATACCTATTGTATGCGCATAAATACATAATAAAAATGACAGCGGCGTAAATATCGAAAAAACCCCGAGGTGTCGCAGTTTCTTTATCAGTTGATTAAAGAACGGGTTTCCCAATACGTTTCGATGCCGCGACAGAATTACCGTGTTCACCTTCAATGATAACAATTACCGCTGGGAAATGAATACCTAGTTCTATTCACGACAAACTATAAAACATTTACTACACAAATCGCGTAGTGTTTTATAAAAAAGAAATTAAGAGTCACGACGACTGTCGACAGAAGTGAAAACTCAAAACAATGAAATAACTGTATTCCCTTTTGAAAGTTTCATATTAATTGTAGTATGAATTATGTATGTTCCATAACTTTTATATTGAAATTATTAATCTTAGTCCGATTTTCACGTATAGTGGCATTCAAAGCAATAATCTAGACTAATATTATAAAGAGGTAAAGTTTGTGACGTTGTAGGGGGTAATCTCAGGAACTACTGGTCCGATTTGAAATATTCTTGTTCAATGTTATATAGCTTATTTATCGAGGATGGTTATAGGCTATATATCATCACGCTAAAATCAATAGGAGTGGAGCACCAATGAAGAATGTTTAAAAATTGGGGGGTTTTTCTCCTCTTGAGAGCTTCCGCTGCGTGTTAGTGTTAGCCCAAAGTAACTATTCGACGCGAACGAAGTCGCGGGCAGAGGCTAGTTATATATATATTTATAGAGTCTATTAATCAATCAAACATATGATGAACTGCAAAATATCAATATTAAATATACACAGGCCCCTACACTATGCGTCGCTAGTCATTCACAAGCTGCGCATTTGCAATGTCGGTCACGCTAGTAGAACGTTGCTGACGCGAAGCCATAAGTTTTATGTCACGTCAAAACGAAGTTGTTACTTCAAAAATATTTAAATACTCACTCTGGCATTAATGTCGGCTCCGTAGTAGACTAAAGTCTGAAGGGTTTCAATGCTGCCCGCCGAAGCAGCTATATGCACGCAGCATTGTCCTAGAACAAACAAAAAAATTGTTAGAGCTATATATGTAAACACAAAGCTATAAATAAATTAGGTCAAGAATAATGATCGTTTGTAGCATACTCTGCTGTTTTGTATATCTGGGTCTCTAACAATGTATTGTCATTAATGTCACTAATGTCAATGTCACTTTTATATTTGTCCTTCCGGATTTTACTGTGTCACTGAATTGTACTCTCTCTGTTCGTTGAATTATATCTCTTTGAATCCAACGGAATATTTATTTTTAACCTATAAATCTATCAGGTTATGGACCCAGGAATTGTAATCTACACGATAACCGTAAAATTTTTACAAAATAAACTATAACGTGTACGTGTGGATACAAAATGGCAGGAGATGCTTCAACATTGCACACCATTGAGAAACTTAAAGGTATGGATAATTATTCAACGTGGAAATTTTGCATGAAAATGATTTTAATCCATGAAGACCTGTGGGATATTATTGATGGTGAGCAGAAAGGAACATTGAGTGATTCAGATATTAAAAAAACGCAGAAGGCGCTTGCGAGAATTTGTTTGTCAATACAACCAAGTGCATTTACTCATGTCAGGAACGCAAAGGATGCACGTGAGGCGTGGAACAATCTGAGCAAAGCCTATGAGGATAAAGGGCTCTGCCGAAGACTAAGCTTATTGAGACAATTGTTCAGTACAAAATTGACAGAACATGGTAGCATGGAGAGCTACCTTGGCAAGCTGCAGGAGTTGTCACAGCAACTGATTGATATAAATTCATCTCTTGATGATGAGTTTTTGGCTGTCATCATGCTCAGTGGGTTACCAAGTGATTATGATCCACTCATTATGGCGCTTGAGAATTCAAATCTAAAGTTGTCTAGTGACATAGTCAAAGGTAAATTATTACATGAATATGACCGCAGGGATAAAACTGAAGATACCATGGCATTCACAACAACTAGAAAAACACCTAAATGCTTTAAGTGCAAGAAGACTGGACATTTTATTAAAGACTGCCCGAGGAATAGTAATAAGAAGCCAGAAAAAGACAAACAGTCTTATAGAGTTAGACCACCCAAGGATTCACCTAACTCTCTCCTTACGGCACTCTCCGTCAGCTTCCAGAGCGGTGTATGGTATGTCGATAGTGGTGCATCAAACCATATGTGTAATAACCGAGAATTATTTTGTGATTTTCATGAAGCAAACCCGTCACAAGTGAGTGTTGCAAATGGTGAAAAATTACAAACAGCAGGACAAGGTAATGTGTGTGTCAAACTAAAAGACAGTGTGAAAACAATCAAAGATGTTTATTATGTACCTAGTCTTTCAGCGAATTTACTTTCTGTAAGTTGTTTAGTGAAGAAAGGTTATAAAGTAACTTTTAGTAAACAGAAATGTATTATATCTTATGAGAATGAAGTCTTGGCAACTGCCACTCTTAGGGATGGTATATATAAACTTAATGCCATTAATCAGCCTTTGTGTGTGGGGGTAGGCAATACTAATTTTGCTTCTTACAGTACAGTTACCAAAGAAAAGCTGTCTAGCGATAAGACTTTAATGACTTCTTCGTCGAGCTCATCAAAAGGTATAGTAAAAGAGGAGTCACAGGAAATATGGCATCGTCGACTTGGCCACTTGAACTCCAGGAGTATGGCGCTGATGAATAAAGGAATGGTCACAGGTATTAAATATAATTCCAATACATTTAATCCGTGTGTAGCCTGCATTGAAGGTAAGCAGACTCGTGCTCCCTTTCCTAAAAAGTCATATACAAGAGCGACAGAGTTATTAGGATTGGTGCACACTGACTTGTGTGGACCAATGCCAAATAAATCTATTGGTGGTAGTAGATATTTTCTGACATTCATTGATGATTTCAGTAGAAAAACATTTGTTTATTTTTTGAGTAACAAAAATGAAGTCTTTGAACATTTTAGAAATTTCAAAGCCTTAGTGGAAAATGAAACAAACCACAAGATTAAGATTATACGTAGTGACAATGGTGGTGAATTTGTTAATAATAAATTACAGGCTTACCTGAAAGATAACGGAATCAAACATCACACAACGGTCCCGTATTCTCCTCAACAAAATGGTGTGGCAGAGAGAGCAAACAGGACTATTGTTGAGAAAGCCAGGTGCATGATAAGAGATGCCGGCTTGGACAATAAGTTCTGGGCAGAAGCTGTTAATACTGCTGTGTATCTCAAAAACAGGACACCGAGTAAGGCGCTAATTGGACAAGTGCCTGAGGAAAAATGGAGCAATCAAAAGGTAAATGTTAGTCATTTACGTATTTTTGGGTGCGTTGCATATGCCGTAACCCCAAATAGAAAGAAATTGGATTCAAAATCCAAGCAGCATATTTTTGTTGGATACTGTGAAAGTGCAAAAGGTTATCGTTTGATAGATCCTGAAAATTTGTACAAATGTGTCAAAGCAAGAGATGTGATTTTCTTAGAGAATAAATTTTTCGATAATAGGTCACATGATGATAATTTTGACTCTGTGTTCAATGAACTTTCTCAAAATAATACAAGGGGGAAACTTGTTGAACAAATTGAGCCGAGCCAGTCTGAACCATCCACTGTAAGACCAGAGTTTTCTGATGACCAAAGAACTAGGTTGAGTACAATTACAGTTTATGATTCAGACAGTGAGGTTGATACCACTTTAGAAACAAATATTTCTGCGGATCCCACTTACTCTCCAGGTTGCTCAACTCTGGCTGAGATGACATCAGATTCATCAGCATATGAAGATCTCGATGAGGCTGGAACATCTGTCCTGTTGGTTCAAAAACTATGCAACGGAGATGATGAACCAGAAACTGTGCAGAAAGCTTTGTCAGGCATTGACGCAGCTCAATGGAAGACTGCGATGAAAGATGAGTATAAATCTTTTTATGACAACAAATGTTGGACTCTAGTGGAGAAACCAAAGAATAAGAAACCAATTAAGTGTAGATGGATTTTTAAACAGAAGAAGGGTCTCAATGGTGAGCTTTTGAACTACAAAGCACGACTTGTAGCAAAAGGTTACTCACAGAAGTATGGGGTTGACTATGAAGAAACATTCTCTCCGGTGGTAAGACACTCAACTGTTAGAACTCTACTTGCTATTGCTGCTGAATATAATATGGAAATAGATCATCTTGATGTTAAGACTGCCTTTTTGAATGGCAACTTAAATGAAGATATATATATGGAACAACCCGAGGGTTTCATAGTAAAAGGTAAAGAACATTTTGTGTACAAACTAAATAAAGCTATCTATGGTTTGAAGCAAGCTTCTAAAATGTGGTATGAGAGAATAAACGAGGTGTTACTACAGAAAATGCACTTCAAAAGGATGACTTCAGAACCATGTGTTTATTATATAAATACTAAGAGTGATTTAATAATAATTGCACTATATGTGGATGATATTTTATTGTTTTCTAATAATTCATCGTTAAAAGAAAAGGTAAAATGTGAACTTATGAACACATTTGAGATGAAGGATTTAGGATCTGCACATCACATTCTTGGAATGAGGATAAATAAAAGTCAAAATAAAGTTACACTTGATCAAATAGGATACATAAGAAGAGTATTGGAGAAGTTCAACATGACAGATTGTAAGCCTGCTAGAACACCATTAGAAAAAGGAATTAAATTACAAAAGTGTGATAATAAAAGTACGAATTCCTATTACAGGAATTTGCTTGGCTGTCTTATGTACATAGCAGTGTGTACCCGACCAGATATTGCTCATGCTGTGAGTATGCTCAGCCAATTTAATGAGTGTCACTCTGAACAGCATTGGAAAGCTTTGAAACGTGTTCTTCGCTATCTTAAAGGTACAATAAACTATGGTTTAGTTTTTCAGAAGAGTGGTTTGAACGTAACTGCTTATGTAGATGCTGACTGGGGTGGAAATGAACTCGACCGTAAGTCCTTCACTGGTTTTGTTTTTAAGCTTGGTAATTCACTGATTTCTTGGGAAAGTCGTAAGCAAAAAACTGTTGCTCTCTCTAGCACAGAGGCTGAATACATGGCACTTTCTGATAGTTGTAAAGAAGCTCTTTTTGTAAGAAATTTTCTTAATGAATTGCTGAATATTAATTGTAATGTAATGTTATATAATGATAATCAATCTGCTCAAAAATTAACTACTAATTGTATGTATCATAGTAGAACTAAGCACATTGATATGAGACATCATTTCATTAGAGAAAATATAAACAAGAACATTGTTAATGTTAAGTATTTGTCAACAGACTTAATGATTGCAGATTTATTGACAAAACCTTTGACAAAAGAGAAACATGATAAATTTGTAAAAGAATTATGTTTATATAATTTGTAAATTACTCTTATAATTTGGTTTATATACATTCTACATTGTATTAAAGTTTATAGACAGTGTATTGTATTTACTAAGTATTTATGACATTGGTTTAAGGGGTAGTGTTAGAGCTATATATGTAAACACAAAGCTATAAATAAATTAGGTCAAGAATAATGATCGTTTGTAGCATACTCTGCTGTTTTGTATATCTGGGTCTCTAACAATGTATTGTCATTAATGTCACTAATGTCAATGTCACTTTTATATTTGTCCTTCCGGATTTTACTGTGTCACTGAATTGTACTCTCTCTGTTCGTTGAATTATATCTCTTTGAATCCAACGGAATATTTATTTTTAACCTATAAATCTATCAAAAATATCATGTTATCATTAATTAATTATACCAATGCAAAACAATACAGCGCTAATGAGGTCATCATAAACAATTATGGGGAAAGCTATACATGTGAAAAAAAACACACGTATGTCAATTAAATAGTTGTTATGCCCTTATTTCTATATTGTTGTCATAACGACGATAAGACGAAATTATGTTTGCTATATCCATTTATATGATAAAATAATAAATGTCTATATACATATAATAAAAATGTCAATGTAAGGTGTCTGTACTCTTTAGAATTTTGTAAAAGTTTTTTTTTTTCGAAATGTCTACGCTTTTGACCCAGCAAGGTCTTAACAGCTTCACCGGACTACAAATTTTGTAAAAGTAATTGTCGCAGATGTCTTGGAATAATAAATAATATACAATTCACAATAATTTTTTTTCTAGAAATGTTTGTTTGGATACACATCACTGGTAAAGTTCTGCGTTCATGATAAATCCTTTCCAAGAAAACCATAACGCATATCTTCGAGTAACATTTAATTTTTGTTTCATTAAATTTGCTTCACTCTATCAAAAGTTATTGTAATTTTAATAACGACGGGCTAGAGAAAAATACATAAGTAAATGGACTTAATACATTCAGATGAGTTTGTCACTGTTTTAAACAAAAGATCCCACACATACGAAAGCGCGGGCACACCTAATAGTTTCATTTCTTGTTTGTTTTAGTTTATAGACGTAATATGGCTTCTGGCATATAATTTTTTGTAGGTGGTAGAGCCACGCTGAAGCTATTACTTGTTTCAGCATGAAAGGATCGGCTCGCCCGGGGCAGTACCACCCGACCAACAGAAACACCGACGTGAAATAACAGTGCTTGCATTGTTGCATTTCGTTCGGTCAGTGAGAGCGCCGGAGGCCCACCCCTCCTCTCACGCCTCCCTTCAAGCCTTCTACCCAAACACAGACTGGCAACGCACTTGCAACTCCCCTGGTGTTACAAGTGTCTATAGACGGCGGTGATCACTTAATATGTGATCCGCCTGTTGGTTTTCCTCCTATAACATTAAAAAAAAAAACGTTTCTTACGCCTAATTTTTCAATCACTGGGACGATTATTAAAATGAATAACATATCGGCATGAATAATCAGAGCACAGTATCTAGTCTTCGCAATGGGTATATATATTACAGAACGGGCGAGGTTATCGCCACGGACGACGTATGAAATATATAAAGATAATAAAATATACAACAATTGTTCATCCAATAAGGTTTTTTTGTGATATTATTCTCACTGTACATTATAAACGGTATAAAATTAATTGTTAAATACTCTGACATGCTCCATTTTGTTGAACAAAAATTTTCAAAACTCGAATTTCTTTTTTTTTATCGAAGCACGACAAAGTGACTGCACTATGCCTAATGGTAAGCATAGTACAATCCAAGAACAGTAGCGACCACCGCGAGACAGATCATCCATCGTCGGTCGCCGCTGTCATGCCGGCCATAATGACGAAAGTCACCCGGTACTGGATATGCACAGGCTGATCCCGAAACGTGACGCGCAAAAGCGAGTCACTATGACGGGCTTTTTCGCCACATACATGGTGGTTGCGACCCAGTCGGGCTGTAAAACCCTACCACCTCGCTATCGCCATTGCCTCGTTCGTTGATCAGCAGGGTGCACCACGTGCAGGTGAGGTTGGCTTGGGTGTCTCAAGTCTTAAGATGTTACTCGACACCCCTTACACCCCATTCTTGCTCGATAGTGTATCACAAATGGCAGGATGAATTTGATAACTTGCTAGTAATTCGGTCTAGCAAATGTTAGTCTATTCGTCTAAATTGCCTCCTATACAACGTCGTTATATAGAAAAGATGTCATACTTCTATACTAAAAAAATATATAATATACGAGTTGCGTCACTTTTCTTTTGAAGGGACGTTTTTATGCGAGTACATTACAAAGTACATCAAAATTACGTATTAAATAATATCAACATTCAATCGATAAGGGGTCCATTATTTAACTTAACTACTAGAATAATAACAGTTCTCTAATATCGCAAATCAATAAAGGTATCCCTCTTGACATTTACCATTTACAAGTGTGCACGTACTACTTTTACAAATTCATATTTGTTCACGATGAGATCGCGATCGGTCGCGTGTATTACTATTGTAATATCAAATTAACAAGTAATAACAGATAAGATAATGATAAACGGGATTTCAAACCGCAACAGGTTTTCCCACCGATAACAAATTAATTATAACGGGAAACTTCCCAATATGCATAAACCGAATTGGGGAATTTACGGATTCGGTGTTTTCGAAACTTTTCCTCGCAATACACGTAGTACTTAGAATTCAGTCCCAGGAATGCCTACACTATAACAATAAACAACATTTGAATGTGTTACAGTTTGTTCTCTATGCTAGTTAAGTTTCAGGAGCGCTCCTTATTTGCTACTCTTCCACAAAGTGTTTATTTAGTTTCGCCATGGAATATGTTCTATTAACTTGCTTTGTAAGAGACGAATAAACATTTATGAAACGGAAGCCTACACAAAACAGCCGCATTTTTAGAAAACAATAATAACACAGATAGTCACTCGCAAAAAGAAATATTAAGCAAAGGGCAAGCTCGAGCGTAGCGTATGTTTAATCGTAATTAAGTAAAGCAAAGCTTCAGTTAAAACAAGGCTATTTGAATAAACTTCAGTTTTATATTGTTTGTATTTGACTTTTTTGTATGTCCAGTTTGGCGATCACTGATCTTGTTACATTACGTTTATGAAAATTGATTCAAAATACGCGTATCCGTAATATAGCAACAAGCAATATTCCTAAAGTTGAATGACCACAAAATTTAATTTTAATAAGATGTACTCGCATTCGTTGTATCGGAGAGGATAAACAATTGTATTCGTAAACATAAGACAAGTTTTAATTACACAGTTATCAGTTACTAGTTAGTTCGATGGGATTTCCATTTACATTTCAAGTACAAAAATTGGAAAGAAAGAAGTCATTTTTAACGCAATCGTCTATGTTAGCTAAGCAACACTTGTGCATGATTCCATGCTTTCAAACCCTACTAATGTAAACTATACTTTGTCTGTTAGTCCGTCTTAAGAATTTTATTAAGTAGCCTAGCTGGTGTCCGCGAATCGTGAAAATGGGTTTTATTGTATTTTCTTCATTGGAATTATATCATTACTAACTAATCCCTATGAATATGTGCAATAATATTACATTATACTCAGGAAACTCTTTAGTCTATCAGTAAAAGTATTATTAAAGTAGGTTCAACCGTTTCGAAAAAATACACTAAAATACTTGTGCAGATTATAATGTAATAAACAAATCCTGTAAACAGAAATAAACGGGCTTTTGATATTAATACGTTAGGACTCCACTCAAAATAAAAAAAAATACCTCAGTATAGTCCATAGAACAGATATTACTATTCTAATTTTTGGGTTCGCCAGATATATTTAATAATCCACGTATACTCTCCTAATGAACTTAAAAGGGAACGTGTATTACCAAGAACTGTACAAGCGAATAAAACATCCTGAACAAGCGTACATTGAAATGAATCATACTTATCGGAATATTTTTCTGTGTAATATTATATTTTATAGAAACAAAATTATAGATGACTCTTTTATAACATTAATTATATGGATAAAACTACATCATCGGAATAAGGATAAATATTTTCGCAATCATCCCGCGGGGTGGTCGCGTTCCAGCTGACCGCGGTCGATGACGAAATATTACGAAATAATCCTATTACTTATTGTGACTATAATTTTACGACCACGGTGTTTTCAGGTTTTTTTAAGGAAAAAAACAAACTTAGAGTTTGCTTCACTCAAAGAGTGCATATATAAAATTCTCTTATGAATACGTTAAAATCAGTAAGTAGTAGCGAATTCGTCTTCTTTGTACTCATCATAGATTACATTATAGGTTTTAGCATTTTATAACAATTGCATCTACTATGTTAAATAACGTTGTAGTCTAACAATGTATAATATGATAAACATACTGAGCCTAGAGAGGGCTATCTGTCCGTTCGCGATAAACTCAAAAACGACTGAGCGGATTGTCATGCGGATTTCACCAATAGATTCACAAGTGATTTGTGAGAAAGATTTATGTATATACATTTTCAAGGTTATATTTATTATCAGGGCGGGACAACGTCCGCCGGGCCCGCTATTTCTCATTCTTTTTTATTAAATTAATGAAATATTTGTATGTCAGCTTTATTTGCTTTGGCTTTAGCTGACAACAATTCTGACCTTCAGCTCAAGTCGTAAGCACTCGCATGTACATTTGGTATCAACTATTAGTTTATAGAATTACAATCTTCGAGAAAAACTATACAATAATAACAAATATTCATATTATTAACATCTTATGCTATATACATACAAAAATATTATCTACTGTATGAAGTCGATAAGATAATCTTATATAAATAAAACGAGGAAAAATAACAACATTAATTATTCTTATAATACGTATAACTTGATACAATTAACTAATTTCAATTGATGTCATTAAAACAATAGAAAAATAAAATGTTAATTGGGAACAGCACAAATTGTTTACTATCAAAATAAATAATGAAAAAGGGAAACACGTCGGATAAAACTTATCGTAAATTACGTTTCAATAAATCTTTCAGTTTTAAGTGGAATTAACGGATTACAACATTCATAGTATTAATCCAAATAATGCATAAAATGAAAATTTCAAGAAATCTTATCACACTAATCTGTAGCACCTTTGGATTTAAATCCCTTTTATTTAATTAATCAAGCTCAACCAAACAAAGATTAACAATAAATGAATGGAATTAGTCCACACGTTTACAAAATGTTCAAACAGAATATGATTACACGTGGGTATTTTTTCATTGAAAATATTTAATTAGAGTAACATATAACATACGTTTTACTTCTCATCAACAGACTTCAATAGATATTTGTCCAAAGTCCATTTACAAATTTAAATCATTCATCATCATCAATTTACAACCCGAGCTCAGCTAAACTTGTATATTATAACAGATATGAAGACATTGTTAACATGCACTAGTCATATTAGAGGAACAACGAATGTAGACGACATAACCGAGTTCCTCGCTGCTTTTCACATAAGACGCAAGAAAGTACTGGCTTCAATTTGTTAATAAGATAGACGTAACATTTTCTAATATATGTAGCAATAAAAGATCATGCGAATTGAAGTTTCGGCACCGTATGACATAATGTGTTAAATAATTCGACAAGTATCTATAAAGGTAATTATTGCAAAGCAAAAACTTGCGTCTACTCTGTAATTATACTTATTTTCCATCAAGCTATTATATTTAACATTCCCAGAACAGAATTAGAAACGTTAGTCAGGATTAGTTAATACGGCACCGCGTGTGCCCGAGTTATTCATTTGTGTTCAGCGTTGGACGATACCCAAGTTTATTTTGATTTCAATCTAAAATAGTAGGAACTAAAAGTAAATTGCTTTTTAAAGCTTAACAATCTAGGTTAGCTGCCGATTCATTATTACTTAGGTACAATCTGCCAGACCACTATATAGATATAGTATTACTAGGAGGTACAAATACTAAATAGCCAAGACAGTGAAATAGACAACAGCTGTATATTTTCAGAAATTCACTCGAAAATAAATTATCTTCAATAAAAACTAATTAAAGTGAGACAGATTACACGTGAAAAACATTGCAACAGATCTTTCGAAAAACGCAAAAACTAAGCTCGAGCCAATTTGTAGGTTTTCCAAGAATTTTATGAACACGCAAAGGCTGTTAACCACTTTGTCCGCCTGTTTTGAGTCGATGGTTACCGAGTTATCTTTAAAAGTTTTAATTGTCTATTGTATCCCTTAGCTTTGTCTTGTAAACCACTTGCCACGACTTTTGGTTATGGGTAGACTTCCCTATTATCTGTTATTGAGATTTTTGCGAATTCCTCAACTTCAAATATAAATAAGCAGTATTGAAGAAGACAATATGCCAGTACATGTACGCATAGTAAGCCAAAATCAATTCTACGCCCTTCTTTTCGCTGACTTCGGCTTTGTCGTCATAAGCCCAAGGGAGGCTATATGGATCACTTTGGCAATCATAGGTCTATTGCATTAAAGATAATTGAAGATTTAAGTGTACTTGTATATGTAAAGTCTTCGATGAGAAGTATGTAAACAGAAAAAAGGTGCCCCAGCTACGGCCTTGTATTATGTTGAAACTACTTCCCAGCCTTTACCTTATTTACCAAGTTCTAAATAGTTACATATCAAATGTAGAGAGTTGTTATGAACGTAACTCGTTTCCGATGTGTTTGCGTATGACATTTGGTCGTCTTTAAAATGTTTGATTATGTCGTTCACACCTATCCAAGTTCACACATACTTAACTCTATTATATAAATCAGATAAATAATTATTAAGAACTGTTGCATATATTCACGGTGTTTTTTAAAGAATCTACGTTTGGATGGAGCAGTTGTTGAAATTACGTTTGGAGTAGCTTATTATGAAAAACCTTTAGGTTAGACGGAGCTATGAAAACTGGAAAAGCGGTAAAATGTATTCATAATAGCCTCATGTAGGATATTAGTTTGAAGACGATCATTACTAAACGAATTATCGCAAGTAGAAGCACGTACTAACCACTGCGGATATGTTGACAAAAGCCTTTACAATACACTAGACAAGTGATCAGTACGATTACTCTAACAAATATATAAATCTCTGCACAATTAGGTATCGCTGTCAATGACCGCACGTATGTCATAGTTGTTTTCCCGCAGCCTACGCAATAGCTTTGTAACAATGGTTTACGCAAATCCTGTTGTAAATAAGTGACACATTAAAGAAATTTACTAATTAGCATTAATTCGTTATGTCGAAGGAGGAAAACTTGTGCAGGGTTTTATAATTGATTGTGGAAATACGTCTACGCAATTTACTCAATCGCAAAGAGTAATATTTGCGCGGCGTTAAACTTCACAAAATAGTACGTTGACGAATCAGAATTTAATTCATATTAGTAGTGAATTTATAATATATATGTGACAGAACTTGAGTAAAACTGCTGTTATTTATTAAGGTTGGGTGGGTAAATCTTAGAAGGACCTTATGCATATTTGGTACAGCCGTTGGCCAGAATACTTAAAGATTTGTCTGTGTTGAAAAAATCTAATTGGCATTGACTATGTTGCTTTATTTGATTTTTTCTCCACAAGAAGTACATTTTTCAAACAGACGAGAAAATCAAAGTTTGAAAATGTTGTTTGTAATAAGTCAATTACGTCTCATAGTGTGTCATAGGTAAGTCTGTCATAATTTCGCATTAGTTTGATGACTCCCGAATTGCATCTTGTGACATAACATTCAGAAACCCCAAAAACAGGTAAAATATACGACAAATCGAATGACTCGGCCGAAGAGTTATCATAGTCGGCGCCTGGGAAGCTATAACACTCATTTGATGATGGAATAAATACAAGCAAGACATGTGTTACAGACGCGACGGTTCGCAATGTACGGCGAGACGGGCGCCAATGAGGCGCGGAGCGGCTGCGGCCGTGGAACGATGCGATGGGATTTTCCCAGCAATGTGGCGACCGGCGCACGCGCAACACTACCAAATATGGCGGTCGGGTTTTATTTTCACCGCTTCCCCAGCGACGTGGGGATGGTTTTCTTACATTAATTTTAATAAAATGAATCAACATATCCATTTCTCATTCTATACTTAGTTATATTCCTTATGGAACGATAATACAGTAAATAATGTTATTGTATTAACACAAAAATACAATTGTAATTACTCAACATTGTTTTTGTCATAAATCGAAAAGAAAATGTTGATTGATTTTTTCTTTTATAATTAAAATACTTTTATATCATTTTAGTATATAGTGAAATAATTTTCATTTTATATTTATTAGTGGTACATTTAAAATAAATTATGTACAAGTATTGTACTATCTACTAGGTACTATCTAGCTATCTCGTAAACGAATGTTATATTCAGACGCTAACAGATACAAGAATTAACATAAAAAAAAATCCTTTAACATCTGGAGTAAAATATAAACAGCTAAATTCAATCAAGGCCAACGTCACGTCTATGTACACACAGTAACGCGAGTTTTTCTTTCGCAAAGAATATTTTTCTCAAATTTAATTTAAAACTTTTGTTAACTAGAGACTACTTGAATTATGGAGAAAAACAAGAACTCGTGATCAAAGTATACAATACGAAATGACTAATAATTAATACGTTTTATAGGTCAAATGCGTTATCATAAGATCTATGATAACAATTCCGATTAGTTAATTGATGTCCCGGATTAAATTGATGAAGTAATTAGTCAAAGACAATAAGAACGCATTAAAACTGATTCAGGAATGCGAACCCAAATTATCCATAAGTATATATCCAGAAACCCTTATAACTTATACTTTACTTTAAAATTTAATTCAAAATGTAGTAAATCAATAAATATCCAGTTTATAAGGAAAATATAACCACTCGAAAGTTTTTTTATAAGAAATAGATGTGTGAATGGTGACTGCGATATGTGTTTTTATGCATAATAGAATAATTCGTTTCCTATATAATAGCGTTATGTGTAATAATTCGAGAAAAAGAAAACAATTCCGCGTGGTAGGTCAGAGCAATCATCTTAAAAGTGAAGGTATAAAAATTGTACGGTCGAATAACACAGATGCTGCCCGTATGAACCGACGAATCGATTTCTACGTTTTATCTCGCGTATCGGTTTTTGTATATAAATGTCGACATATCGAAACCTATTGTTTATACAGTATCTAAGTTTATATTTATCTTCTACACATATAATAAGAATGTAAATCTAAGGTGTCCTCTAACGATTTTTATGAAAAAAAAAAAAATTTGCAGGTGTATTTGAATAAGTAATAAAATATATTTCAATAATTCTTAGAAAGTACTGCATTTTGCTAAAGTACTGCGTTCACGATAAAGCATCACCAAGAAAATCATAAAGCATATCTTCGAGTAACATTTAATCTTCGCTTCATTAAAAACGGTTTGGTCTATTAAATGTTATGGTAATTTTAATGACGACGCGACTTAAGTACGAGATTCTTAGAAGAAAAGTAGATAAGTAAATGGACTTAATATATTCAGATAATTTTATCAATGACTATTGTTTTGCATTAGGTTCCACACGGACGGAGTCGCGGGCACAGCTAGCAGTATATATAATCCGATGCGAAATGGTGTACGTGATGAAATCACGATAATGTAGTGTTTATACGAGGGGCATTGAAAAACCGGGCCGAGCGACGGAAAACCCCAACCGCCATAAACACTCGACGGTTTAAAGCTGGTATCATACAGACAAATTTAATTAACAACTATCGAATCTAGATTTTAATAAAACATCACACGTGACGTTACGATTAGTTTTATCGGAAGATAATTCACTTTCAATAACTTATTGTATCTTAATATATTTAGATAATTCTAACTCTAATAGTGTCTATCATGAATGAGAAAGTTTGGTGAAGATTAAATAATTATTTTTTCCATGCAAGAACTCTTGAACGGATTTCTATACTTTATAGGTTTTATAGAGATGCAGATTACACTCTAGAATAACATAAATATTATACTTTGGTAATGATACTGTTTGAATGATATATGTTAAATCTAGGCGGAACAACCTTGCGATTCTAGACCTATCCCGGCGTACATTAGATAGATTGTTAGATTTTTACAAACTATTTTTGGTGTTGTCATCTATAAAGACAAAATACGCAGACTAAGTCGCAGGTACCCGCTAATTAACAACTATGATGTACATTAAACTGTTACATCTAATTTAAAATAGAATTATAACATCCATTGTCAGTCAACTCTTCTAAACAATTCCAGAATAGGTAAATAAAAAATGTCTGAATTGTATTCCAGCGAAAAAAATTCAAGATTCTAACATGTACAATACGCTTATAAATAAACTTGGATAACACGATTTGTGAGTCAACATATATAAAGAAAACGATATCACAGATTATAAACACAATGTAAAATATATTGTAACATTAAATAATACGATAACATTAATCACGTGAAACTATAGTTCATTTGTTAAATATCAGCTTCATAATCAATTATGATAACAGCGAGCTTGCATTCAATTCTAGACAAACAACGACAAATGATAGTTTAATACAAACTGCGTTGGTGCAATAACATCAATCTGGGTTTACTCCGATGGAAAATCCATCGACGCTACACTACGTCAGATACTGCGTCTCGTAATCTGAACAATAATATGCAGAAAACAACATTTATATCACACGATCTACTATTATTTAAAGCTTATAGTGAGTAATCAAAATTCCGGTTTGTTGGACTAAAGAACGAATTAAACAAACTTTTTCCTAAATTCAACGTATACGTTGAAATTAATAGAAACCTTTAATGCAACCGCCGACGTGAAACAGTGAAATTGCAGTTAGAAAGTAAACACATATTGTTATTAATAGGATTGGAGACTTACGAAAGTTAATTATTCAATGTAACGTAAATTCCCCTTATTATGGATAATATTTTAGGACAGAAATTAGAAAGCGTGAGAGACAACACATCGCGACATAACATGATGATTACACGAGTGCGCTTGGGATTTCCGTGCGCATTCGTGTAACGTGCCGTGCGACCTGCACTTTCACGTGGGTATAACCCACGAGCAGCACCGACGCGACGGCAACCATTGTTCTACTTCGTTATAACAGTCTGATGGAAGCCAACGTGCCTCTGCGGTTTTCCTCCTAAAGCAACAAGAACGTCCGATATTATAGCTTAGCTAGAATCGCAAACGATACCTCCATTGCCATTGTATTCTTACTTAACTAATATTTTCCTCTATCCACACTTTAATTGTGCACTCCTGTCTAGCTATTAGTAATCTTGCAAAAAAATATTTATACTCAGTTTTAATTTTAAAACTAATGATGAGTTGGAGGAACACGCCCGCTAGAAACAGAACGACCTTCGTTTTATAAAAAATAAACCGCGATAATAAAAATACGTTTTACGTCGTAGAAAAACAGAATAGGATATATAATAAATCGCTTGCGACAGGGAAAACCACTGTCGACTTGTATATTTCCTTCATAATAGTCATAATAGGTGTTTCATTAGCAAAGCCGTACAATCTGAAGCATCTAAGGACGGCGCAGCGCAACGCACATACAAGTTTGCCAGTGGGTTTGTATAATCGAATTAGCTTTCACTCGACGGTGAGTGAGCTCGGGGCACATCGGGTATATTACGCGACCGGTTGTCGCGTAACGTTGGAAATACCCAGCGCGCCCGAGATCGGCCGCGACAGCCTCCCCTGCGGTCATCTCAACTCACTGTAACATGTAGGTGGCCCCTCGTCACGACCGGTGAAGATTTATTAATAACGAAGATTGTGAATTATGTAATAATACTTGAGTAGCCCGTCTCGGCAAGGTCAAAATATCAAGTAAAACTATTCAAATCGACTACGGCCAAAAAACGATGCGAAATTCTTTTACATGAGTCTCATATCGAGTGAGCGAGCGAGCGCCGCGTCGTATCGGAAAAACCAGAATTAGAGTCCAAAGAACTTATTATGTTTTTAATGCAGTTTGTGACAGGTAATTCCGACTTTGTATTATTATTTTAGACACGTCTTCACATTCTCGTAGTTTTGAATGAGCATCGTTTAAGATCGCAGTTAAACGAACGTTCTGTTGCGGGGAGAATTTCAGCGATGGCATTGAGCGTAGTTGAGACCTTGACAGACGTCACTATCGGACACGGTGCGACCGCGTACGTAAACAATGTCTAATACCTTTGTACAGTAAACAGGTTCCATTTCAAACTGTCGGTAATTAATTCAACATCGTGAAGAGTATCCGCATTTTTTATGTGTAACGGTTGTACATGTGAATTAAATGCTGTCTGAATGCAATTCCACGTCCAGTATCCGACGTATTTCACTAAGAAGATGCTATCAAACATTTTACCATTTCAATGCTACCAGAATCAACGAAAGATACAGTGTTTACTCTTGCTTAGTTTTCCTCAACTCCATCTTTGTTTTGCCAAAGAACATTGTATACTAAAATCAAATTTTAGTGTATAATTTTTTATCAGTTAAGCCATACTCCGTTCAAACACGTATTATAGAAGTGTACACGAAGTCCAATAATATACAATATCGTATAAAGCACATAATAAAAGATATGTATAAATTGAGACAATAAAGGAATATTGGGATCATTTATGTTTATCGGTGAACTCTTTGAGTTTTGAGTCTTCAACTATTTGCGTCAATGATAAAACATTTCCAGATAAGGATTACGCACTTAGTTTAATAAGACGTTATGAATAAATACTATATGAAACGGTACTACATTTGATGTCGGAAAAACCGTTTCTGAGCGGGTTTTTTACTGTGATTCAGAAGGACTCGCAAGCTTTAATTTTATTACAACAGACAACTTTTTTAAAATGTCGCATTCTTTTCAGGTCATTTAGTTTTTTTTATTTATAATACGTCGTTGGGGTTTTCTCATCGATACTGGAAGTTATAAATATATGTGGTTATTCTGTTGTACCGTCTGATAGATTATTCGCCGAAAACGTCGCATTTATTTTTTAAAGTTCTTAGCGCAAAATAAAAATCATTCATGGAGAATTGAACTTTTATGAAGTATGACCTAAACCAGTTCACTCTCATAACGGTATAAATATTATGATACATTGCAGTAGTTTTTTTTTTTTAACTGACTACGCTATTGGCCTTACTTGGCCTTCACAGCTTCACCGGACTACAATTGCAGTAGTATTATCATAACATCTTCCTTCTTCCTAAAGCTTAGTAAAATAGTAGGTTATAATAAGTATTTCAAATGATGTCACATGGGTACACAAAATTCGACGGATCGCGGGCCTAGCAAACCTGTTTATATATATACATATATATAATAAATTGGTAGCATTCATTGTGACTGTTAATTGATAACTGTTATTCTGATTTGATTGTAATAAAGAAAAACACAGGCCAATAAGCCGTTAAATACTAGTATTCATTCAATAAAGTCAACTGATAGAGTAGCTATTAATTTGTAGTTTGAATTTATAATAAATCTCAATGGGATTTGACAATGTCATGATTTATGAGGTCATCAAATGATGTCAGAACAAATAAAACAACCTATGAGAAAAGATATTTTAAAAACTAAACTCACCATTATAATTCCTTTGGTCCAAGATTGATGATAATTTTCTAGGCTGATGGGCAAGTAAGGCTTTCAAGCACTCTAAATGGCGTGCTGAGGTAGCTTTGTGCAGTGGTGTTTCTCCTGTGTAGTCCCTGACGGCTAACGAAGCACCCGCTATCAATAACATCTTAGCGACCACAGCATTCCCACTCATCACGGCGAGATGGAGAGGTGTGTGCCCATAGTCGTTGGGCACATCAAGCCATGATTTCTCTGGACACACCCTGATAAGTGTGCTCACTGATTTCTCACAGCCATGTACCGAAGCGATATGTAGCTGCCTGTAAGTAATTATATTTGGTCAATGTGGCATATGAAAGAATGTCACTGAGTTACCACTGCATCCAACACTTTCAAGAGAGACAGAAAATATTTGAAAAAAATAATGTTAATATTCAAAACCATACACAAACATAAGTCACACATCAGTTCTAGAGAAACAGGAATCTGTAATATTTGTATTATTAAGCAGGAAGTTTTGTTTCGATACTTCCTAGAGGCTATAACATCCTTGACATTTGCAATATATAGTTTAATCATTAGTCTGACAACAGAAGAAACTCTGACCATACTACTGTATACATTGATATGTGACCATACTACTGTATACATTGATATGAACTTAAAGCTAGCTTAATCATTGTTATGTACTTCTACTGCTTGGACCATAATATAGAATGTAAGTTACTGGTCAATTGAAGAAAGTTTTTTTAAATCCTCCAGATATGATATGGCTTTGCTATTAAGTTCAAAGAAATCTCCATTTGTAAGTAATTCATTAAGTGCCTGTGACTTTCCTATTAAATTAAGCTTAGTAAAGTTAAATAAAGCTTAGTAACAATAAAATACAGCTTACTGCCACCTAGTGGTGATTTACAGCAAAATGGATAGTATGAAAATGTCACATATCTCATAAAAATATGTATTGAAATTCATCAATCACATAAATACCGACATTTATTCCTATATATGCCTGAATTATATATAATGTCATAAAATATTTAAGAGAATATTTATTTACTCCAATTAATTTCATAACTTATTGTTAAATCATAGAGAATCCTAAGGCATAATGAGGAATTGTATAGTATGTGTCCTACTTTATATAGTAATTCACATGACATTTGCATTTTCAGGGAAATCCTAACACCCACATACATATTTACTGTTTACTGAGACTCTTTCAAACAATACATAAAATTATAAGTGTAGACACCTTGAGGCAATCTCCGAGGTTGATAACACCTATATGAATACTCTACAAGAGCTTTTGTAAACAACATGAAAGTGAAACATTGAAGATATTGTTAAACATATACATGAACTTATGAGAATGTTCAACTTCAAATGAATTAAGACTTATTTTAATACAAAATACCTTTTATATCTATATATATATATAATAGTAATGTAAATCTGTTTGTACTTTTTCAGTTTTCATGAAAGTAATAAAATACATTTCAATCATTTATAGAAATGTCTGTCTGTCTGTCTGTCTGAACATGCTTCACTGCTAAAGTACTGCGTATATGATAAAAGAACATCATAGAGCATATCCTCAAGTAACATTTATTCATCATAGTTATTCTACGCAACTTAAACACTGAGAAAAGTGTTTAAGTAAATGGACTTATAAAATCAATTGATTTTACTATTCATTTTTATTATTATTTTTTTTTTACATTAGGTTCCACACAGACAGAGTTGCAGGCACAGCTAGTTACTAAAAAATTATACCACATCAATTTGAAAGTCTCTACCAATATCTCAGGCGGCATTCATAAGGATCTAAGTTCAAATAGATGAAACCTACAACATCATTCTTATAAAACTGACTTTGTTGTATCATGAGAATCATTCTATCACTACTGCCTATCCCTAATGAATGCATAATGGTATGTTATCTAGTTAATACTCCTAAAAGTTCTATGTCAGTAAGAGACATCAAAATTGTTTCAGTCGTTGAAGATTAGCATGGACAAAATACAGTAATTTGAATACCGTTTATATATGTATTGATCTTATAATCTATGTAAAATTATTATCATAAGTATTTAATAGAAAAAAAATCTACATAAAAATTATTGTTACCAGAATATGTTTATAAGTTTTAGTATATGTATAAATATTGAAATGGTATTTACAAACTCTGATAACACAGTTGTGTTAATATTTAGTGAGTACTTAATTGTTTTGCACAATTAAATTATATTAAAGCATTAAATCTAGTAACAAAGTAATAGGTTATAATATATTGAAAGTTCAAAAATGTCATTAAGTATAGAGGAAACTAGTGCTATGTTGTATGATCACAAATATACATCACTGCTACAACACTACACGATTACCCCCACACACGTGCACGCCTACACGCTTACACATGAAAGTGGAAGGGTTTACTTTTTTCCCTTATCGAACTGAAAAACTTTCAATCTTCCGATAATAAATATATGGAGGAGTTGTTGAGGCGTGTATGCTTGGTACACATATACATTTCAACAACTCATACATATATGAATAGTTACCTAGGTTAGCTAAGATAGGTCACGATTTTGCATGCAACAGGCAACAGCCAAGCCGAGGTGTGCCATGCACCCTTGAGCTGGTTGCCAAATAAATCGGCTGAGTGCCTTAAGCGCTCGCCTTAGTAGTCCGGTGAAGCTGTTAAGACCTTGCTGGGTCTATAGCTTAGACATTTCAAAAAAAAAATGTTGTATGATATAGCTTGTGTGACATATAATGGTTAATAGATTGTATTCTAAATTTATACATTAGTTAAGAAACTAGTATATGAATTGTATAAAATCAGAAGTACTAAAATAAAAAATTACATAAGCATTATGTCCTATTATAAATATTTCAACACAATTTTTTATTGACTTTTAGTGTTTTAACTTCATTAAATTTTAAATTAACATGGTTGATTATTTTTGATTGAAGATTGCATCTAATTATCAGTTTTCATTTTGTTTACTGAATTATAAACCAATTCAAATTCAACTCAACTCTCATATTAATATGGTTAGTTTTGATTAGTTATAATATGTACTGAAATTGATCTATTGGAAAACAATATTAACATGGACAGAAAGTATGTACACATGTAAATAAAGCTTTATGGTTACTTTTCTATAATATTCTAATTTCTCATACAGGCAATAAATGTGAATTTTATATTTCCTAATTATCTATCAGAATCTGTATGGCATAGTAATAATTATGTATTACTATTAGAAATAGTAGTAAAGATGGTAATTCAATTCTCAGTCAGGACATTAATTATGCTGTTTGTTTTTTGATTTGATTACTAATTTTCCTATTAGATTATATATTAATACATACTTGAAAAAGTGGTAAGACGATAAATGAAACATTCTAATTCTTTATAAGTAAAACAACCAAAACCTACGAATTCTTCGTTTTGGAGTATTATACCTATGTATAAAACATAACATGAATATGTAACTATAAGGGATAAACTTGTACATAATTTGATAATTTGCTCAAAACTCAACTAACATAGTCTTTATATTCTATTTCATGCGAGAATTGAACTTAGAGCCTTTTTCTATGCTAGGACCATGTATAATCATATCCAGGAGTTTATTAGTAATCGTTACTCTGAACATCGCATAATGTAAATACTCACGTGTCTCCGTCTTCATCTTGCTGGAAAAGCACCTTTATAGGTGGTAAATCGGACTGCCTTTGGGGATAATATGGAGTGCTCTCACAAACTGTCACATCAACCAATTGATTTGGAATGTTTGTCACGCCACTTTCATCTTCTACGTCGTCTGATTTCTTTTTGTCACAATCGATCGCCTCATAATCCAATTCACCGGACTCACAAGGTCCGGATAGTTCACCAGAGAGGAAACCGGAATCCGTGTCCTCGCGTAACTTCGTCTCGAATCCTTTTTTGGCACTCATATTTGGTTCTTTATATACACTGATTATAAAACTTACACGTGAATATTAATGTTTCAGATTTATCATGAACTCGAATACATGTTTTTATTTATTATATTTTCGCGGAGTAAACGACCGTTCCTCAACGATATCACAAACGCAATGATTGACCAATGTTCTCTTGTCAACGACGATGACTTTAGTTGCCATTTTTGTTTTTGCAGGCTAATCTTATACAACGTTGGTAGTTGTTTTTGTATTCGGATACACATTCAACAATAAGTAAGCGAATGTGATTATTAAACATCAGCGCCATCTATAAAAATAATGTGGTTAAAGTGAATTTAGACGTAACTATACATTTCATTACTTTTATCTATTTTATGTCATCTATTTTACCTATCTTACCGTTTAGTTCGTATCCATACGCGGTTTTTATGAACAATATCAAGACCCCATATTACCATATTACAAATTATAGTACAGTATTTTTGTGATGTAAGTAGTATAACCCTTTAAGAAAATCATTTACTTCGAAACCAAAGTGAAGCGGAAAATTAATTCATTTATTATAATTAACTATACATATTGTAGCCAATCAATTTACCACATTTGTGCTTGGTTATCCCATCAAACTTTAACTTTACTCATCTGTAAGCAATAAACCTTATTATAATTATTAAATCAAAAAGAAGGCTATGAGTTCACAAACGGTAGAAATGAAACTTTACGTTCTGATTAATTTTTAAGATAATAAAGTGAATACATTATGGAGGTGGTAAACATTAGTTTTCAAGATTATTTTGTAATATTTTAATACATAGCACGCTTTTATATGCATCATAATAAATATTAACAAGGTTAACGTATTAACACGGAATATTTTTTACAAGTGCGAAGTAGTCATTACGACTGTACAAAAAAGAACGTGCTATAGATTTCAACGTTTCTTTCTCTCTCGTCTTCTCTTTGTATATATTTCGAGGATAGGGAAACTATATAGAAACGCCTTCTATTTCATTCTCTCAGAGCCTAAAATTTATATATTTACTTTTATAGCTATCTCTCTTTCATGTATATATTATACTAACTGTAACCCACTGCTCTGCACTCGTTTTTTAAATGTATTATATAAGTGTAAAAGTGAGAAGATGTGTAAATTACAAAAATGCTCTTTCAAAAATATTTGCAAGTACGACACGCACATCATCTACTGTAACATGTAACGTGTACATCAGATGTGCGAATACTAAGAGTTTGTCAAATGGGATGGGATTTATCACCAGCAACATACCTGAAACATTAAACTACTATATACCACCCTCAGTGCTCACTTACACTACATAAGAAAGTAATGATAATATTAAGCAATACATTACCGAACAATATGTGTTCAACCTTTTATTATTTAGATATAATATGCTCACATTACCAAAATAATCAAGTTGTTATTATTATATGTTACTATAATTTTAATTACGCACAAACATATGACTTCCAATTATATTTATTCTTGGAGTCCAGTATAGCGTACGTCTAACGCGCATATTTAAACAACATATTATTGATCAATTTCACACGGACGAATGCACGGATAACAGTTCATCACTACATAGTTTAAAACAAAGTCCTCTATCATGTCTGTCCGTAAAATTCCCGTTCAAATAGGTCCAGTCACTTCGGAGATTACCCGGAATAAACAAAGAAACAGACAGACATAACGATTAAAAAAATGTTTTCATGTGTAGCCATATGCATTCACCAAGTATTTATATTAAAATTACATACACACACTTTATTTTTATAATACGAAACAGATTACAAATCAAAAATTAGGAACAAAACTAAAGTATAATAAACTTTTTGAATAGGAACACAAAATAAACGTTGGAAATGTTAGCGACAGAAACTTACCACGTTATCATAGCAACGTATAATTAAAAATTGGAAACAAAACTAATGTAGAATAAATATTTTGTATAGGAATAAAAAAACATCTGAAAATGTTTGCGATAGAAAGTTACCGCGTTACCGTGGTAACATATATAATACTAACGCTAACAAACGGAGTTCTGAAAAGGAAAAGATAGCCCGATTTTAAAACATTCTTCATTGGTGCCCAACTTCTATTGGTTTTAACGTGATCATATTTAGCCTAAAGCTTTCCTTGATAAATAACCTATTTAACACCGAAATAAATTTCAAATCGGACCAGTTGTTCTTGAGATTTGCGTATTCAATCATCATACAGATAAACAAACAAACTCTTCAGCTTTATATATTAGTATACACATATTCATATACCTCACATTTGTGTTCTCACATTTACATAGTTCCAAAAGAAGATTCAATTCAAAGAATAGTGATCTATAGAGATGATAGCGCACTTGTTTCCAAAAATCTCCTCGTGTTGTGAATTGTGGTAACTGAATACGCAATTATAAAAACATTGAGCCGTCTCGGGACACCTGGCAGATGTGAAACATCGAAATTGTTTTGTATAAGTTATATGCATAAAAAAACTGAGCCGTCACGGGATGCCTGGCAGATTTGAATCATCGAAATTGTTTTGTATAATTTATATGCATAAAAGAACAGATGACGACAGGAATTAGCTATGGCATAATGCAAAGATAAAGCATTACAAATTTATTCCATAAAATAATAACTATTTATTTTATTACATAAAATATTAACTTTTAATAAAATGTTCACATTTATCAAATACAAAAATTCTACTTGGCTGAAGCGCGGTATTTTTGGCTACATTTATCAAAGAGCGCTAGGCCATCGGCACGTGCCACGTAATACTAGTAGAACGAATGGCCGACAAAACAGTTAGAATCTTATGTTTGTACAGATATGATGTTTTAGATGTTTTAAAGTATTTCGTTAATAGTACAAAGTTCGTGTTTTGCGTCGTCACGTCTCACCCCGCCAACAAACAGGTTTACCCTCGTCTATAAATGCTTCACATTAAAAACCTTCACGTGCTTAGATGCGTTCCGCTTCTTTTGCAGCAACAACAATATTTGCAATTCGAAGAATGTGTGATGATGCGATGCGACGGGTCCTTTCGAAGGATTTTCAGAATTAGCAATACAAACTAACTGTTTCTGTATTATCATAATAAAGCTTCTTTTATATCATATAGGAGGCAAAGGGACAGGTGGCTCACCTGATGTTAAGTGATCACCGCCATCCATAGACACCAGCAACACTAGAGGAGTGGCAAGTGCGTTGTCAGCCTTTGTTTAGAGGGATGGGGGAAGGAGGGAAGGGATAGAAGAGGGAAATGGAAGGGAGAGGAGAAGTGAGGGGAAGGGGGTGGTAGGCCTCCAGCACTCTCACTGACCGAACGAAACGCAATAATGCAACCACTGTTACTTCACGTCGGTTTTCTGTGAGTAGGTGGTACTACACCGGACGAGTTGACCTATTCATGCTGAAGCCAGTTATAGCTTCAACGTGGCTCTACCACCTACAAGCTTATTAATTATATGTACATTACGTATACATTTCAACGGCGCAAAAATAAAATTAGAAGAATAGATAAAATATAAACATCTTTATTGTATTATTTCAATACTAAAAGTGTTACCATGTAAAAAATAACTGTAATAGTCATTTCTTGTGTAGTTCATGCTTATCATTATTCCATTAAAATCGAATGGTAGTACCTTTTTCATACATTTCCAGGCGACAGTAGCAAAGTAATATAACAATAAACAAATTATTTACTGTGTGTAGTATTTTTATTTTGTAAAATGATTATTCTATAGCTAATGCTTCAGTAATCTATTTAGAAATGTAAAAAACTGTTTGCTTATAGTCATATTACCAATGGTCAATATCAGCATATTAAATCTTTACTGAAGTAGATAGAAATAGCACACTTCTTTTTGGTTCTAAGTAAAAAATGTTAATTTATTGTAAGCATTACTTTAATATACCTGTTCTGAAATGTTATAATGAAATGAATAGATGATAGGAAGTAGATTTGTATATTTTTTTACATTAGTAAATTTAAAAAATTGTGAACAATATATCTGAACGAAATTTTAATAATGTCAAATTGTCAATATCAGCGGTCATGTGTCAAGAATTCCCGTTTTCCCGCTGGATTCTGAAAAACTCAATAGATTTATCTACCAAGAAATGTGTGAATAAATACATGGGAATTTCCTCTGAAATCCTGTAGGGAATTTTGAAACAGTATGTTCGCTGAAAAAGTTATTGAATTACTTAAAGAAACTGAAAGACATCCTGACACTATAAATCAATTTAATGTAGGTAAACGGCGAATGATGCATTTACTTTTTTTTGTATGATGTGAAAATATTTTTCTGTATTGAATATAATCATTCTAAGTGTCTGTAGTAATTTGGCGCTTTCCAACCCGATTTTCAGGATGAGAAAATTAGACAAATACTAGAGGAAATGCACCTGCTCTTTGAAATGAATAGGAATGATGCGTAAGTTATTACTATATATAGATAACTAGTTGATCCGTGCCCACTCCGTTGGGCGATAAACATTTTTATGTGATTCGGTTAGTACTGAGTACTATATATTTTGATAAGAATTTATAATTGTTGTTGATAATATGACCAATAAACGTCACTTAACGATTTAAATTATTTTTTTATTGTAAAATCTTTTTGTTGTTGTCGCTGACTTTTTGTAGGCATTATTAAGCTCTACAACTTTTCTTTAGAACTCAGTCATATATCTGTCATTATTAAAGCAAGGTTTGTAAGAAACATTGGCATTCCATGATTTTTCCTCTGACTTACTTTGCAAATTGAACTATCACAAAAAAGGGTTTTTATTTTTGGGGTTAATTATAGCATTTATAAATAACGTGGCTTTCTATTGGTAATAATAATTTTCAAAATCAGTTTATTGGTTTCTGAGATTACACCCTATAACCTCATAAACTCTACCTGTATAATATTAGTATAGATATACTTCTACAAAGTATTTGATATTCTTCAATATTTTATTATCAGGGTTTCCTTATTTAGTTTTTTACCATTACCTTGAAGTCTGATATCAGTTTTACTGTACTGAGTAGTGTGGTTTATATTTACAAGAGCTGTTTACTGAATGAATTATTCTTCAATTATGATATGGAAACTTGAGTAAGTTCAAATTTTAAATATTTAAAACCTCTTTTCAAGCCTGTTGGCTAATTATGTTACTTATATTCAAGTGGTTCTAGTGGCTAATGGATTTCTTGCATCATGGGAACTTTTGAGAAGGAAACTTTTTTGGGAGTCTGAGTTATTAAATGTCTTTCATTCATCTACTATGTCTATACTAAAATTATAAAGTTGGAAAATTTGTTTGCGTGAACACACTAATGTCAGGAACTACTGATTTTATTTAAATAATTTTTTCAGTGTTAGGTAGCTCATCTATCAGGGGAGGCTATATGGCTATAGGCATTTCTTTACAAAAATGATTCTTGAATTGAACCAAATCATGAAGTGTTGAATCGATTCATAAAATTATTGAGGACTAGAGAATTGATTATCCAAAAATTGTTCTCTTAATAGAATAAAACCCAATCACTATGTTAGAGTCTCAGAGATTGATTTGATGTTTAAAACTGATATTATTTATCAATTTTTCAATGTATAAAAATCAATTATTCAATTAATCAATCTCAGATCACCATCTCTATAGGCTATATAAGATCACACTAAGATCAACGGGAGAGGAGTACCTATGAAGAGTGTTTTAAAATGGTTCTTCTTCCTTTTGAGAGCTGCCACTGTGTGTGCTGCATAAATAGTAACTATTCCATGCAAACTAAGTAGTGGGCAAAAGCTAATATCACAATAATTCTTCTGTCATTTGCCAATTTAATATAGAATACACTCTTTTAATTTTTATCATTACTATTTGATGCCTATGGAAAAGAGTAATTATGGGTATTATAGTGTAGTCTTCTGTCAACCAGTAAACTTTAGATCAGTATTGGTTAAACTATTTAGAAGCTTAGTAGAGACAAATGAATATTTCAATTTCATTTATATTTTGAGTTAATCTTGCAGGAATGCTACAACTGAAAACAGATCTCTGTGGACTACTGTTCAAGTGAGACATTTAGCACTTGAGCGTAACAAAAGGTGTCTCCTTGCCTATCTGTACAATCGAATGATGAAAATAAAAACATTGCGGTGGGAGTTTGGTTCAGCCTTACCACCAGATGTCAGAGAGTTGCTATCAGATGATGAGTATGAATGGTTTACAAAATATTCATCAAATCTAGCTTCTTACATGAGATCACTTGGTCAAGAAATAGGTTACAGTGGCATTGATTTGACAGAAAATTTGAAGCCACCGAAATCATTGTACATTGAAGTGCTTTGTGTAGTTGATTATGGTAAATTCGAGTTGGAGGATGGTGATGTTATTATGTTGAAGAAAAATAGTAGACATTTCTTGCCAACATCTGAATGTCAAACTTTAATTAGGCAAGGTATTTTGAAACAGATATCTTAGTTGTAAAATTGTGAATTATGTAAATAAATTTGTTTGTATGGTAATTGTATATTCCCTTTTAATTTCATCCTCAACATTATTTTCTTTAACCTCTATGTCCAATTTTTTAAATAGATTTTAATAGGTTAATTAATTGTGTGACCTTAAGTATGGTGTGATTGACAAGTGACTTTATGGTTCATGAGTCAAGTAAAACAAAAGGATTAATTTATTCTTTTCTTGATGATTGGGTTGTTTTCTAAACTGGTTGTAGTTTTGACATTCACAGGTGCCTTCTTGTGAATTTGATAAACTATTAAACAAAGCCCAATAATAATAATAGTACTGTGTGTAGTTTCCATCACACATATAGAAAGGAAATTCTCATAGTTATTTATTAGCCAGCAATTTAGTAGAATTATAAGGTTTTGGTCCAATTTGTGGCATACTGTGCCACAGATGCATTTCAAAATTAACTAATATTTAATTTGAATATTTACTTACACAGATAAAGATTAAAACAACAGTAATAGATTAATTCTGGCTAGTAAATTAAGCAGCGGCACTAATGATGGTTGTCGCCGTCACAACTGTCAGTTGATACTCGGCTCTTAGCAGTTGATGTCTATTACAACACATTATTTACCGTGTCTCTTTGTTATCTATATAGGTAAATATACAGATATTTTTATTCGATCTGGCTACGCTATTGACCTAGCAAAATCTGAACAGTTTCACCGGAATACTAAGATGAGCGCTTAAGGCACTCGGCCGATTTTATTTGACAATTGACTCAAGGGTGCACTCAGCTTGGGCTGTTGCCTGATACATGCAATTCGCGACCTATCCGAGCTAACCTATGCTCATCTAATTAATCATTATAAATACACAGTTTCCATAAATTTTCTTGCTAAAATCTTGAATATTGAAAATGTCATAGATATGCTACCGATTTGAAAAACATGACTTTTTTATAGTATTTTATATCCCATTACTATTGTTAAGTAAAAAGTTTCTATTGCAGTAACTTATGGTAGTGCTTATATAAGGATTCATTTCCAGAGTAGAGAAAATGACCAATAGTCAGGAAATTTTATGAGTACCGCTTAACTTAATATCATGATGGATATCTAATGTTTTCCTGTATGTGTATGTCTAAAGTACGAACGGGGTTTACCCTAAAAATGTAAGATTACTCGCCTAATAAGTTAATATATTATAACGGATTTTGTCTGTTATATCTGGAAATTTGTAATCATTAAGCATTTGAAATATATTATCCTCATGACGTGTGTTTATTTACTTACCGTTTTATTAAATCTGTCTCGAATTGAATATATAAATGACTGGATTGAAATATAAAAATCTAGTCTGAAACTGGCGTCAACTTAAAATCTAAGAAATTAAATACTTTGTATATATATTTGAAAAAAATGAATATTTTTATTTTTGTAAGTATAGGTCCCATAGATAAACTAAGTCGTACAAATGTTGACATGACTTCTTTAAACTTTTACTATGATAATTTGTGGTATTGTGGTGTTGGAGTTTTTGGTGGGATCTTGGTACGTCCTATAGTTTTTTTTGTATCATAGGAGGTGAACGAACAGGTGGGTCACCTGATGTTAAGTCATCACTACCGTCCATAGCACCAGCAACACCAGAGAGGTCGCAAGTGCGTTGTCAGCCTGTGTTATTGAGGAGAGAGGGAAAGGAGGGGGAGGTGTGTATCTGGTGCTCTCACTGACCGATGGAAACGCTACAATGCAAGCATTATTACTTCTCGTCGGTTTTCTGTGAGAGGGTGATACTACCCCAGACGAGCCGACCCATCCATGTAGAAACCAGTTATAGCTTCAGCGTGCCTCTACCACCTATTTTTTGTATTTCATTCATAATCTTGCGTTATTTGGCTCTATATTTTGTAATATTGCTGGTGTTTTACATAGTATTATATAGTTTATTTATTGCGTACAAGTGAAGTGAATGAGAAATAATATCACATTACGTTCCGTTCCGACATTCCGACGTTCGGAATTCGGACATTCATACGTTACATTCCGACTTACCACATAAACTCCTTGGTAATAAAAGTTTTCTATGTGTATCCCCGGGAGTTGCTGAAGACCTGTACTGAATCACTTATATCAGCGATAATGTAATAAAGGGTATATGAAATATAAATGCGTGTCAGTGTTAGTGAAACTCATTTAAGTAGGTCGTGACTCTAATTTGGATTTCCTTGAATGAATTAATCCACATACGTGCATAGTACCCATGTTTTTTTTTCGAAATGACTACGCTATTGACCCAGCAAGGTCTTAATAGCTTCACCGGACTACTAGTACCCATGTACTTAAATAATATCTCCCTGTAATATGAAGATATGTATATTTACGTAAATAAGATACTACCTATGAATAAGCAATGTTCATGAAAAGTGATTCACTAATACTCTCAAATAGATATTTAAAGTACTGCAATTTGCAAGAAACATAAGCAAGGGGTTTACCAAAAACCAAAAAAACATGGTAAGGGGTCATTCATTAAAAATCTAGTGGGAAAAGGGGTAAATCCCATTCTTACGCAATATTTTTTTGTATGTTGAAACAAATTAGAATTCTAGTTCCGTTTCAGATGCCGAACCGTTTTATTAATGTTATATATATCTCTCTCATCTCGTTTTATATGCTAATTAATATCTATTGTTTATTAAAATTTTAAAATCAATGTATCTATTTATTTAATCCCTCACTTAGTTGTTATGAATAATGATTATAATACATTCTTCCCGCGTATTCAGGTTATTTTAATCATGTGAAAAATAAATAAAATGATTCTTTTATTGTAATACTTGTAGGTAAGGCAAGTGCTACTCATATTTCCTGACCACTGATTGTTTTATATTATTAGCTTATCTCTGCTCTGGAAATTAATCCCTGTATGATTACATTGTTTTATTCAATAATAATTCCGGTCCCAATAGCATATTATTTAACTCTAACCAAGATTATTTCATAATTTTAAAAATCTCGTGTAGTAATTATTTTAAAAGTACCTATTATTCGTTTGTGGATATAGGTATTTGATTTTAATTTTGATTCGTTGTTTAACTAATTTATATTTGCTCAGTATACATCATTTTGAGTGCAAATAATAAATGTAGTATTTTTTTCTGAAATGCCATACATACATACACCATACTGTATTGGTCATACTAGAGTTAGCCGAATACATTGGGGAAAATATGCACCAGATTTACTCATTGTTGAGGTCATAGGCGCCTATAGTTTTCCGCAAAGTCATTGATGAGTTGCTAAGAATACTTCAGGTTTAGTGCATGAGTACGGGCTCCCTATCATACTTTGAAGACCTCAATACTTTGCTTAGGTCAGTAAGAAATATGGTAATTCTTCAGTCAAAGTTACCAAAACCTGTTATTGTTATGTACGATTATTAAGACATTGGTATTTATTTATTTGAAGTTATGAGGATAGATACAGATAGAAAACACTTTAAGATTACGGTCAGACGTTGAACACGGCACGAAGTTGTATCATCACTACATAGTATAAAACAAAGTCCTCTGCCATGTCTGTGGTCGGTTCGCGATAGATTCAAAAACTACTGAACGGATTTTAATCCAGCTTTCACTTGTATATAAAGTGATCCATGAGGAAGGTTTTGGTATATAATTTGGTCTTTTTTTATTATCGGTGCGGGACAACACCCAAGAGTACTAAACTTAAAAACTGGCGCTAGACTAATTGAGTACATGCTTTGTACTATTATAGTGTTCGCTCGAGGATTGTAAACATTAATAAATTCGAATTCTTGTAAATATGATATAGTGCAGAGACTCCCGTAGCGCTCTAATGCTACAACTTTGTCTATAAATTAATTTTATGTGGCACAAAAGTGTCTTGTTGATAAATACGTAGTATCCGCTAGTTGTACGGACGCCGCGCAGGGGAACTAGCTCTCTTGTCCCGCATAGTTCTTTATGCCAATACTTTCACATGTACCAGACTTTGATTTAAAGGAGTGAGTTATAAACCAGGATATCATCCCTGTTCTGTAGTTTAAAAGAAACGCTAAATTTATGTTAGAATTTTTTTTTTATTAAAGTGTCTGGTATCTTATACTTACGGTCCAACTTTATATAAACTGTTTATTTCTTTTTGGAACGCATTCGAGTTGCTTTCGTATGTGATGTCTATGTCCAGGGAAATCTTGATAAATCTCAAATACTAGACATAAAAGACTCATAACAGCTAAACCAAACCTACTCATACTCAGCTAAACATGTTTCGGTTGAAAATAAGTGTAGGTCTGGAACCAGGGAAGTAACAGAAAAATGGCGTTTTTTTTTTGTACGCAAGTGCTATACAAGGCCTGTATTTGAAATTGCTACTTTTCTAAATTATCTACTCCGTTTTTTTTTATTCTGGAAACCTACCGATTTTACTGCATTATTAACAGCAAGTACCTCATTGCAATTAGATTAGTCACACGATTAGAAGAAGTGGTAGATACACGTCGTGGGGAAATCTGAGCATTCAAAAGATCATATCAAGTGGGAAAACACAGATATACCTATGGAATTCTCAACTTCTCAAATACCCAATGCTATGTGGATTAGTGTGTAATTGAAATACCTGGAAATGATACTAACCAATGGTATCGGTAAGCGCATATAGGGTTTTTTTCGGTTGTAAGTGAGAGTTAAAACACAGAGTTAAAACTTCAAAGCACCTTCGAAGAAATCTTTACCTACCTGTTTATCATGGCGTCGGTTATACAATAGTAACATTTGATAAGCCTACTTTGAAGTTTTTGTCGGATCTTGGAATGTGATGTAATGTTTTTATATTTTCTTCATAATCTTGTGTTATTTGGCTTCATATTTTGTAATATTGGTAATTTTGTAATATGGATTGTAACTTGCCACAAAAACCGTCTGGAACGTTCTAAAAAGACGACCACCATCTTGTGAGTTCATTGAAATGATCGTAAGAAACTTATAATATCATCAACAATGACTGTAGTAATCTACAAGAAGATTGATTGCCAAAAAATACCTAGGTTTAAATACATAATTTATTTCCGATAACTTATAAACTGTGAAATAACATTGTAGCTAATGTAACTAAATGTTGTCCTTTTACAACATTCATGTTTATCTTCTTTCTAAGTAGATATTATCATTGAAAAATAATGTTGAAAATTGATCCTATAAGTGGGGGGGAGTAGGAAATAGTATGTTGAAATATTCTCAAAGGGAAATCCAAGCCGGAAAAAAGCGAGTAAGCCGTATTTGTATAATCGACACATTCAAAAACCGCGGATAGAACTAGGTAGGGATAGGAGAATGAGCAATGTAAATGATTCACATCTTCATAATTATAGAATTAATTAGTTATAGTGGTCATAACGTCGTAGGAAATCGGTAAATACTTCTCTAAAAATACCCAAAAGTGTGGGAATTCGAAGGCTTGAAATGAGTAATCGAGTTATGTGTGGTGCAAGTTGTTATTTATATTTAATAACTATAATTATAAATTGCTATTATTATAATTCAGAGTATTGATTCATAATAAGTGTGTAATTATTGTGGTTTGTAATAATTATGCAGTGAACACGAACGTGGTGTGTTTATCTAAGACTGATAAAATTCAACATCGTTTTCTGTATTGTCGAATTGAACGCCGTGAAAATTCTTATGCCTAGATTTTTTAACTCTGTCATGATTTAAACAAAATTTATTTTGTTACGACTTTATTAATATTATCAACTATATATTAGTAGGCCTTTACCTATGAAATTGCCGTTCTGTATGAAAAAATTTAAACGAATTTTTTTCATGTATTTTTTGTATGTATTAATCGAAGTAATCACTCATGCAATGAATGCATCTTTGCCAACGCAGTGACAGTTTATTGATGCCCTTCTTAAAGAAATCACCTGGACGGGAGGCAACAAACTCTTCAAAGGCATTTTGTATTGCCTCTCGGGTATTGAATTTTTTTCCCGCCAAGGAGTTATCCAAATTCTGAAGAAAGTAGTAGTCTGTAGGCGCAAGGTTTGGTGAGTAGGGTGGATGACGGAGAACTTCCAACTCCAGTTCTTGCAACTTGGAAACCGTCTGCTGTGCAGTATGAGGTCGCGCGTTGTCATGCAGGAGCAGCGGAGACGAGCGATTGACCAATGCTGGTTGGAGATGTGCCAGCTTCTCCATCATTGTGTTCAGTTCTTCACAGTACACATCTGCAGTAATGCTCACCCCGTATGGTAAGAAGCTGTGATGAATCACACCGGCGCGGCGCTAGACCACCAAACAGAATCCATTTTCATCGCAGGTAACACAACGGTTCGAAATTCCTTCATTTGTGTGTCTGATGAGTGTTGACTGTTTTGACGCTAACGTCACGCTGCTGCTAATTAAGCCGTAGATTGTGTATCATCAGCTTCTACAATCGCCTTTAATTCGTCATTGTCGACCAAAGTCTTCGGACGACAGCGAGGTTCATTTTTCAGGTCGAACGGCGAGCGAGCAAACCAATAACAGGTGGTACATTGGTTTATAGTGTTAGCTCCGTAAACGTCGTTGATGTTGCGTGCCGCTTGTGCCGCGTTGCTGCCACGACGGTACTCATATTCCATGATTACTCGAAATTTTAACGTATCCATGATAACAAAAAAGATTGAAATGCGATGAAAATGTAACACTAATCAATAAACATCACTACTTTTGGAAAAATAATTTCATGTTTTTAAAATTAAATTAATTTGAAATTAGAATTCTTAGACAAACAAAAATCATTTTGATTTGAAATGGCCAGTACTGCAGAACGGCAATTTCATAGGTAAAGACCTATTATTACAACAATAAATGTAATAAAACAATGTCGATTTTCGCGCCTATACATAGTCCGGTGAAGCTGTTAAGACCTTGCTGGGTTAATAGCGTAGACATCTCGAAAAAAAAAAAAAAGCGCCTATCTATGTGTTCCCTTAGTTCTTTACATGATTTCTTCCGGACAATTTACCTTTACTCTTCGTATAGTTTATATATAACAAAGAAAAGTCGTATTCTAATATTATCGTAAGTTATAATTTTCCGGCGCTAGTGTTGTTAACTTCGGCTAAACCTTTTCGGATAAAAATAATGTATAATAGAATTGTATCTCTTAAGAGTTCCAATAAAAAGTACTAGATTGTATATCTACTATCTCATAAGGATCATCTACATTAATATATTATTTTCCCTTTTTAGCCAACACATAGCATTTCTATTAATACCCAAGTATGGTATATGTTTACTTAATACTTTAATGATATTGAAACTCATCTCTGAAGGTCTTAGTACTCGTACGAGACAAAAGGACTATCTAAGGTAGTAACCCAGTAACCAACTCAGGTAGAACCCATGAGCACATGGGTACAACAATTAACAATGTAAACGATTATTCTTATGTATTGGACAACAAATTCTTCACGGTATAATTATCATAAAATGTATTATCTGTAGTTTCTTATCTATACTAATATTATAAAGAGGGTAAAGTGTGTGAGTTTGTGACGTTGTGAAGTGGTAGGGGGTAATCTCAGGAACTACTGGTCCATTTTTAATAATTCTTTCAGTGTTATATAGCTTATTCATCGAGAATGGTTATAGGCTATATATCATCACGCTAAGGCCAATAGAAGCGGAGCACGGGTGAAAAATATTTCAAAATTGGGATGTTTTTTCCTTTTCAGAACTTCTGCTGCGTGTTAATGTTAGCCCAAAGTATCTATACCACGCGAACGAAGTCGCGGGCAGAGGCTAGTTACTAATATTTTTATTAACAATAACAGTGAACAGCTCGTGTTAACGTAATGTGCGATAAAAGCAAGTATTATGCCACAATCAATAGTTGTGAAAGGAAAATCGCGATAGTCACATTCAAAGGTACGATAAAAAGGAATATTAATTAAATTATTATGTCCTACTTGTACATCACAGTTGGATACAATAATAACACATAAATTAATACAATTTGGTTGGACTACCTTAAACACATACATTTGTATAATCTATAGTAACAATAACAATAGCGCAACAGCACCTTTCTATTACGAATAAATACTCTCAGAATTTCAATAAGTAACAAGTTAGTATAATTAGTATTTTTTTTAAGTCATGTAAGAGGCAACCAGACATGCGGCTCGCCTGATGTTAAGTGATCACCGCGCGTCCATAGACACCAGCAACACCAGAAGAGTTGCAAGTGCGTTGCCAGCCTGTGTTTAGAGGGATGGTGGGAAAGTAGAGAAGAGGAAGTGGAAGGGAGAAGACAAGTGAGGGGAAGGGGAGGTGGGTCTTCGGCACTCTCACTGGTCGAACGAAACGTAACAATGCAACCACTGTTACTTCATGTCGGCTTTCTGTGAGAGGGTGGTACTACCCCGGACGAGCCGACCCATTCATGCTGAAACCAGTTACAGTGTGTTTACAATAGTATAGTGTTATTAGTTATGTGATCAATTTACAATAACTAAACTTTCAGTTGCCAACATTTCTGATAAAGACAATTCAGGTCGAAAACAGCTTTGCTCTGTTATTAACTGTCAAGAAACCGTGTGCCCTTAACTTTGAAACTGTTAAGACTGGCAATAAACAAAAAACGACAAAAAGTTGAGTACGTGTGATGGTAATATTACCTGATCAGCATATAGTAATTTCAGTTTTATTTATGCATCTTTCATAACTACAAAGTCGTTCTTTTCGCCATGTGTATGACGTGTTGATATGCGTATGATGGTTGCCATCAAATCGGATACAATATTATATTACTCAGCGCTCCAAACTAAAAGTTCGTCATAAGTTAATTATTTATCAAGGTTAACGCACTCGTCTGACCGCTTGGTTTTTTGCATTGCGTCCTCCACGCTACGATACGTTATGGTTAGGCCTATTGATATACTGACGTCACGTATCAAAGATCTTTCATCAATGAGTCAGTGTTAATCCAAATATGTTGCGATTTTGGGGCAACCCTATATTCGTCATCTGTGTCTGCGGGAATGTTTGTTTAATCTACAAATAATAAGCAGTGGGGAAAAGGTGAAGAACGTCTTCCTGTTTTACTTCTCAGCCGGTTTTTTTCATTCTCTCTTATCAATAAAAAAATGCATTTTTTTTTCTTTATGATCAAAGTTTGACCACTGTACGAACATTCGTATAATTAACTATGTGCGACTGCGGCGCCATACCGAAACGTGACTGACGTAATGGGTATTCAAAATCAAAAATACTTTATCCAATTTTGGCTCTGAGAAGGCGTTCAAGGCTACAACCGGTTCAGAAAAACAACCCAGTCATCGAGAAGGACCGAAAAGTATCTCGATCTGGTTTATCTTTTCCAGTTTGTCATTTCCAGATATCACCATCGTTCACATATTGATCCACCCTATAATAGCCTTTATACATTAAAACCCGCACGATATGTTGCTTGAGCTCACTATCCGGCAAATCGGTAATGTGGTTTGGGACTGTCGTAAAACCCAACACTATTATCTAAAAAACTGTTATTGTTCTTAGTGAGCTTAAAATTACCAATTTATTACTGTTTCTAGTATTTAAATTATGTCGGTCTTTTACTAAATCCAGCCTATCCTAATTTTTGCAGACATACACTACATTGTCAAGAATATATTAAACTCGTTATCAGGATCATCGGATCGTTTGAGAGCCAACTGATACGAGGACATCTAACTAGAAAAAGCGATTGTCACTGATATCAGCAATTCGCGCTGGTACGACAACAACAATCAACCTGACCTTTACTGATGACCGCTTCATTTCATTTAACATTATGTCTTTTTGCATACAATTAATAATTACAAAGACACGGGCTGTTGCTAGTTGAATACATATTTGTAATTCCATATTACATACGCATTCAAATTTGATTGTGCGTAGATTGTTCATCTTTTTTTCACAATTGACGTCAACAACTTATCGCTTGTGACGCTTGTGTCTATTAATTTGTGTTGCGAATGGATTTGATTGATCAATACTTTTGTCGGATAAAGAAAAATCCAGTTTGACGCACTTTGAATTTATTTTGTGATATCCAGAGACTTGTGTATTCTACTAGAAAGAACAACTAAGAAGAAATCTAAACAAAAAATTTTGCCTCTGAGAAAACTCAACACTACCAGTTCGGGAAACAACCCACTGAACGAGAAGAAACTTGATCTAGTTTATCGTACATTTCTATAAAAATACGTGATGATTACATTCGTTTTTGACGAATGCACAGAGAGGGGTGTTATTTACAGACATCATCATCGTTCCTATACTGATCCACCCTATAAAATAGCCTGTAGGTATAAAAACTCGCCTGATATATAGCTCGAACTTATTATCCAGCAAATCGGTAATATGCTTTGGAACTTTGTTAGAAAACCTAATACTATTATTATTACCTACCAATTTTTCTTATAAAGTGACTGGGATCCTTTTTTCCCTTTTGTAATTCTAATATGTGATATTTTATTATTCTACTGCTATTTGTGTTCTGCTTAATTTTCATTTGGACTTCCAGTGTTTATTTTCGTTAATTAACAATTTTTTGATTTTGTATATTGTTTTACCATTTTTTACTCTTATATTTCTTACTAGTAGTTCTTATAATTTCTATTTAATTATTTCATTGTTTCATCTTTTACTTTCGGTTTGCTGACCGTTCATTGAATCACCTTTTGCTTGTCCTATTTCCTCCTAAATGAAGGAAATAAAACAACTTGCTTGGGTTTCTTTGAGGCATTGCCCACTCAATATAACTATTATGTATGCCCGTCAAAACTTTGACAAACTGCATTTAGAAAAAGACCGGCATAATCTAAATACTAGAAACTGTAATAAACTGGTCGTCCCATGTTTCAGTCTTAGCAAGAACAGTAATAGTTTTCTAGGTTATAGATATAGGTTATATGTATAGATAGTTAGATTTTACAATAAAATCCCAAATTATGTTACCGATTTGCTGGACTGTACGTTTAAGCGCCACGTCAGGTATTAGTGTCAGAAGACAATTATAGAGTGGATCAATATGTGAACGATGGTGATGTCTGGAACTGACTCCTCTCTGTGCATTCACTAAAATCGATTATATGATGTATTGGAAATATATATGTCAACAAGATGTATTCGATCGAGTTTCTTACCGGTTCTTCTCGATGAGTGGGTTGTTTTCAGAACAGGTGATAGTTTTGTCGTTCATAAATATCTCATTAGGACCTTAACTGAATAAAGGATCTTTGATTTGACTTGATTACCGGAAAAACTGTTACTAAGCCTGAAACATGGACGGCTATTTTTCACTGTTTCTAGTATTTAAATCATGTGAGCTCTATACTAACTTAAGCTTATGTAACTTTTTAGCAGGCATACATGAGATTATCAATAATGTATTGAGAGGACAGAGGCCTTTAATGAGTCGCAAGGTCGCATATTATAAATTGTTTGAATTGTCCATTTTTGTAACAAGAATTTGGTACCTCAGCTGCTGTTTCTCATAGCAAAATTACATTAAACTATTTAAGTAAGGCAAGTAGACCAACCTAGCATTGGTAAATTTCTGTAAGCTAGCAAATCTTACGAACTGTGAATGCAGTAAGTATGACTTCATCTTGCCACTCACTTTGGACCTCTATATAAGGACCCCTTGTAATTTAGAATCAAGTTTGATATCAAAAAAATAATTTTACTTAGGTAAGGTAAATCTAATACATCTTTTTTTGTCTGCAGTAATCATAAATTATTCATTGCAATTTTTTTTTATTTTATTTTAAGTATTATTTAGATAGCTAATCTCTGAATACATTATTTTTAATTTGAATGAACTATAAAAATAAATTACGATGATTAGTTGTTAGTCTGCGTAGTTGATCACATGTTCTGATACCACATTCATCGAGGTAAGTGATACGACTCGTGTTTGTGTTTTTTTTCAGTAATAAATTACAATTGCACGTCACTATTTAAATGTGGACTTTTTCCAAACTCTTGGTCCGTTCCGTTTCTCAAAAATAATTTAAATCTAGTGCTGCTTAAATACACAATATTGAAGTGAGCAAGACAATATATTATTATATTTCTTCTATTTTATTTTTGGCAACCAGTCTTCTAGTAGATTTTTACTGCCATTGTCAAGTGAGTAACGATATTATAAGTTTCTTGATATAATTACATTGAACTAACAAGATGGTGGCGGTCTTGTTAGAACTTTCCAGGGAGCCAAAAACTCATTATTACTTAACTAGAAAAGCTGATTGTTATTGTTTTTCTTTTCCTTTTGAATAATAACTTGGATTTGTTGAGATTTCAGCTTTTATTGCGGTTTCATTATTATTATCTTTTATAACCATTTTTAGGTTGTAAACCACACCCGTTGCGCTCACGGCCCGATGGATGACTCTACCACTTGCGTTGTCGGTAACGTCGGTATTGTAAACACAGGTGTTGGTATGTCTTCATATTGCCACTATAGCATTTGCAGGATAACCACCTTTTTAAAGGTAAATCCTTGGGACTGTCAGGACACGCGATCCTTTCTCTTAACCAGCCTTTTTTTATTAGGGCATTTTTTATATGTTAAAATAGCCATTATAGCGTGCCGCTACTTTAGTTTATTTGTATTAACGATAAGGACTTGTCGGTTTATTTGCTCCGTTCACAGACATTTCTCAATTCACAATAACCGGTATTGTAGGCCAGAGCCGCGTGCGGGTGACAGCCCTCAGCATCGTGATTAAATACCGGAAAAGCGTTTAGCGCACTCCCGTCCAACTATTTCACTTAATTTTTGTTTCCAGTTTCAGTTTTTATAAGCTGCATGTGACAGCTCGATCTCCGTTCTACTAACTTAATTGTATAACTTTAAACAGTTTATGTCAGCGTTTCGTTAACTTCGGCTTAGAATTAAAATTAAAAGTTTCGGTTAATTATCCTTTTACGTTGCATTTTGTCTCTTAACCAACCGGTGCTCGTTAATTACTACTCATGCGTACTGTCTTTTATCTGGGGTAATTATGGACTAACTTTTATTTAGAGTTTTCGGCTGGATTTTGGTCTGTCTTGTAGTGGATTCTATATTTTATTCATAATCTTGTGTTATTTGATTCCATATTTTGTAGTTGGTAGTGTTTTATGTAATACAGTTCGGTTATTGTGCATAAGTAAAGTGAACAGAAAATAATACTACGGACAAAACTCCCTGGAGAGTTCTAATAAGGCAGCCGCCATCTTGTTGGAACAATGAAATAATCACAAGACACTTGTAATATTCTTACCTACTCGTAGTAATAATAATCTGGAACATTGGATGCCAAAAATATAATAAAGAAACTTTTATTCATTGTTTTATTGTAATTTTCCTTTGCTATATAACCTATTAACAATTTTAAGCTACCTCTGTTAAAGTTTACTATTAATGTTTACGGTTTATGGAACAGTGTAATGATATATAGTATACAATACGTTAAATAGTCTTTTATCTCTTAGTAAAAGATTAGACTATATAAATATCAGGCGTCTTTTTTTTAGTACAGAGTAAAATTGATACTAGGATTTAAAATAGAGTTATAATAAAACAATATGGTAGATTTTCGATATTTATTTATTTACAGATGTGAATAATGTAACAGTCAACAGTACGACGACTAATATAATAACAATAATAAAAAAGAGTAAACTTGAACCTATAACTCTTTATCACATTGATACAACTTACACTATTAATAATAACAAAAATTTCTAATGAAATTAATGTTATTAATGAAATCTTGCCGATATATTAAACCGCGTTGTAAAAATAAAAAATCTTATCATACAATTTTCGCCGATAAATGTATTAGATACAGTGATTATAGTTTTATTTAATTCTTGATTGACACATCAACGACACTCTGACAACATGTTACGTAAATCTAATAACCCACAAGTTAAGGGACAGTGTGAAGAATATATGCAAGCATTAGGTCCGCCATATTTTATTTCAGCACTATATTAATAAAATAAACTGTTTGAAGATTATAATTTATAAGAAGATTATAGTTTAATAAGCTGATATGAAATTTTGTGAAACTTAGATTTTATTACACAACTTTATACCAATTTCAAACAGTTGTAATATATGTGGATATCAATTGTTTCTGTTATTTTGTGTAGGTTATTCTGAGGGTAGAGCGAATGAAATATCTGCGGTGATAATAGAAATAAGTGTAACCACCGATGTTTGGTATTACATAGTAAGTTGTTGTGTAGCGTATGCGCTTTACGCTCGAACCGATCTCTTATATTTTTATAGAGCAGTTTCATTTTATATCTGTATTCATATAAGTTCAATAGCATATTCATAAGATAACTTATTGAATTATCAACTACATACTTCATCATTTTATTATCTATACATTTTAGTTTTGCGGTAGTACAATAAGAATGCTATTATATAATTTTTTTTTTAAACTTTATTTTTGGCAATTAATCTTTTAGATTATTACTGCCATTGTCGCGTAGTCAATAATGTTACAAGCGTCGTCCGATCATTTCAATATTAAGCGTTGTGTCAATCAATATTCTAACAAGATGGTGGATCCCTTGTTAGAACCTTTCAGGAAGTTTTTGTGGCATCTCAGAATTTCATGCTTCGTGGTATTGTTTTCCATTCACTTCACTTATGCTCAATAAACTAACTATATTACGTAAAACACCACCAAATTTACAAAATATAGAGTCAAATAACACAAGATTATGAATAAAATATAAATTCCACTACATGACAGACTAAAATCCCGCCAAAAACTCAATTATATAAAGTTGTAATACTTTAAGATCAATAATATATTAATCATAAACAGTACCATTTGGCATGTCTGCGGCTGACATTCAGCAACATTTATGATTCAAGGCATAAAGAGAGTTGGGTAGTAGTTTATTCTCATTCAAATTTTGTGCCTTTGCAAGTAACAGTCATAGTCGACTGCGTGCTGAGTTTCGTTTAGTATTAGGTACACGATATTCAAAGAGGAATGTAAAATGTCAAGAGCCAATTACAAAACGACGGGGCAGCGAGATACATTTATTTTTTAAACTGCCTGACTCAACTCAACTGTGGAAAGTCTGCAAAGAAAATGGCAAAAAATATTTTTATTTTGTCATGGTATAACATAGCGAAAATAGATGCAGTCGACCAGATGGTAAGCAGGTAAAGAATTCTAATAGAATCCAGTCATACTAGCTTGTGATATTTTTAAGGGCTAAGCTGGAATGCTTCATGTAACAAATTATGTGAGTCATCAACCATCTTCAGACAAGAACTATGAAAAATTGTTTATTATGTGACAATTGTGATTTTGTATCACAATTTTTTTTTATGTCATAGGAGGCAAACGTACGCCTGATGTTACGTGATCACCGCCGCCCATACACATAGCAACACTAAGGGAGTCGCAAGTGCGTTGCCAGCGCAAGCTGGCTTTTGGGAGAGGATTGACGGGGCTTGGGAGGAGGAGGGAAGGGTAGGTGGGTCACCGGCGCTCTCACTGACTGAACGAAATGCAACATTGCAAGCACTGTTACGTCGATGTTTCTATGAGACGGTGGTAATACCCCGGGCAAGCCGACCCAATCATGCTGAACCCAGTAATAGTTATTTCATCTGTTATTTCATAGTCATCTGCAATTATTATGTGCTAATAGAGATATAAAAGAAAAAAGCTTTGTATTACATAGGACATCCTATTCAGTGTTTTTTTTTTAAATATACTACATTTTTATTTATAATATGCGAAATAGCAATGATAAAAAAGAATTTCACTGTTATGTGATTATATTAAAATAACTTATACTTAGTATGAAAGTCTTCAGACAGATGCTGCTGTTCTTCGACGTTATATGCTTTGAATAAGTCTGAAGTTATCTAATTTCTGCATAATAACTGGAGATAACCTAATGCGCTAAGTGTTAGTATATCAAAGGTCAATGTTACTATTTTATGCTGATTTGGAGAACTGCCGCTGTAAGAGTTAGGTTAGCTAGGTACGATATATATCTTATATCTCGTCGTCGTCTCTTATAAATCGATCGTATATGTTCTCTGATTTATAAATGCCGAACAACCAATTTAACCCAAGTGACCGTGATTTAATTCGATGCAAGTGCCCTACCATTATATATATGCAATTGTTTCATTAGTTATTCAGTACCTTATAACAGTTAAATGGTTATTTAAATGTTTACCTTATTATGAATTTAGTCTATATTTACTTGGTTTTCATACTAACATAGCTAGTAATGTATAGTTAACCGCACGTCCGACACATTGTCTTGGTTACATAGAACGCTGCTTGTTTATGACATAGTTTATTATGTTTGCAGTATATCAACTTCATTAATAAGCATGAATTTTTAACATATTTCTTTGTAATAAGCTATGACAACTTATATCGTGTTCCTACTATAGCGTAATGGAAGTAACCAGACAGTTGATTCGCATATGGACTGGGAAATGGAGCAAAAAATAACGTGAATCGTTTGAAAGGACTAAATCCGTGACAACTCGACAAGAGAGGGTTGCTGTTTTTGCGTTTGAAAACCAGTTGATTTATTGTATTTCTTTTTATAAATGTACCTATACGCTGTTATGTCATACTACAATGACTGTGGTTATAAATTGCTGTCAATTAATTTGCTCTTGGTAACTTGGAGTTTGTAATGATGACATGATAATGAAATTAATATTCGTTGTTTATTTAGTGACTTGGATTGTGTGTAGGTAACGTGAATTGTCCTTTTTACACTTATTAGTAATCGTATGATATGTGTGTTCACACGTTGGGTTAACACACTTTGACTATTGTTTTTGTTAATAATAATAGCTGACGCTGAATAATGAACAACAAGATGATGTCTATTTTGTAGAAATATTGAATTTTATTATAATTGGTTGTAATAACGGTCACCGCTATTGATATGTGTTTAAGTATATTATATTCTTGTTATATTAGTAAATATAATTTTACTGATTGCCAAGAAGTTCCTATTTTAAGTGGTTACAGCCACGCTGAAATTATAAGTGCTTTCAGCTTGGATGGGTTGGCTCGTCCGGGGTAGTACTACACTCTCACAGAAAACCGACGTGACGTGACAGTTCTTGTATAGTTGCGTTTCTTTCGGTCAGTTAGAGCGCCGGAAGCCTAGCTTCCCCTCTCACTCCCTCTCTCCTCCTACTTCTCCACCAACATAGACTGAATTTCAGATTCCAACAAATTCACAGTTTACCACCCACCCACCCACATACAGATACAGATACAGATACGAGACCTTTTTTAAGTTCAGATTCCGAAAAATATTTTTTTACATTACATCGAACCATTCAATGACTAAGACAAACAATCGGCAAATAGTAAAAAAAGAAACCTAAGAAAATCTGAAATGAAATATGTTTTCATAATACAATCACAGCAAAAAAAACAAATCAACATTTATTTGGTTGCAGGATATAATAATAATGCCTTATTGGATTGCAACTACTTGAATCAATTACATAGCCTGGACAATATTCAAGCGGAATGATAGTGTAGTGATAAACTAGTGAGAGTGTCTCTCTTTCGTCTGTGACGATTCAAGACGGCAAGACACCAAAAAATAGTGACATATTGTAATTTGTACTTGTATTTTGTACGCAGTTTGCACGATGAACCTCATATTTTACAGGTTTTTGGTTTTCTTTTGACTGTCACATATTTTTACATTTTGTAATTCATGTAACTCTTTACAGTTTGAAGTTAAAGAAAAACAAATGCGGTATAAACCTCTCTGTATAATCTAGCATCTAATCCCATTAGCACTAATTTGATATTTCAAAGTGGGGTGCGGGTATAATTTTTAAAACTTTTAAACTTTTTTCACTTTGTGGTACAAACGGAGAAGAAGACGGTACAGACGGGTATAAACAGAGTACTTTCGAATGCTATTTACTTTATTTCGTTTTTTAAGTGGGGTGCCAAGGTGCATAGGTGCAGATCACCCGATAATCGCCATGGTTGTTACACTTTATTTAGGCACTTATACTTAGGCACTATGTAGGTGTATGTATTGTAAGTACTTGGATAAAACAATTATTGACATTAAGTTAATTACTATAACGTATTAATAGCTTTCTATAAACCTTTACCGTGCAGTGGAATATTTACACATTGGTATCACTATTACTCTATAAAACCCTCGAGCGTTGTTAGCTTACTGTATTATCTATTCTACTGTGGGCAGTCTCGCTTGCAACGGATTATATCGACAAATTCCGGAATTTATTGCTTACTTTACGTCCCTCAGAAACGATGTAATCCACGATACAAAGTCACAGAGAATGTTAAGGTACGATTTTTGTGAGGTGCGACCGAGATATGAAGAAGCAAATATGTTACGCAGTTATTAAATACTAGAAATAAAAATACCCAGTTAACATATATACGATATATAAACATATTAGTAAACGTATTTGAAATTAAAGTTGTAGGTTAAAATACGTATGGGAAATGAGGGGATAGTTTTTCGATTAATATATACTCTATGTATTAACTGTTTGCGATAAGGTTATTTTTTTCCTTCATTAATATTCTGTAAGTAGAGTAATGAAAGTGCTTAGAAATATTAGAAAAAGAATTGGAAAGTTATCACAAGTCACTATTTGTTTTAATAATGTCGTTACAGTTTCTATTGTGTATGTCGCAGTTATCCTAAAATGCACCTTAACATTATTGCATTAATATTGTATATTATCAATGTGTTGACAAGCTGATGTTTGTGTTCGTGATTGCATTAGCTTATTGAGTTTTTTTTTCTCGAACTGATTACGCTATTGACCTACCAAGGTCTTAACAGCTTCACCGGACTACTAAGGCGAGGGCTTAGGACACTCAAACGATTTTATTTGACAACTAGCTCAAGGGTGCACGGCACACCTCGACTTGGGCTGTTGCCTGATACGTGCAATTCGTGACCTATTTGTGCTGACCCAAGCTAACTATTTATACATACATGAGTTGTTGGATCATATATGTGTACCAAGCATACATACCTCAACAACTCTTATATATCTTTCGTATCGGATAATTTTCTAAATTATTTCAGTTCGATAAGGGAAAGAAACAAAACCCCTACCACTTTCATGTGTAAGCGTGTATGCGTGCACGTGTGTGGGGGTGATATGCGTAATGTTTGCAGTGATGTAAGATTTTGTGTCACTGTATCGCGCGGGCAGCGCACTCAAGGGCTCCACGCCGAGGGTCGCTGCCGAGGGGTGCCTAATCTGGTGTATTATAGTAGCTTATTGTAAGTACAGTTATTGGATCACATCAATAGGTATTGAGTTATAGTCCGGTGAAGCTGTTAAGATCTTGATAGGTCAATAGCGTAGTCATTTCGAAAAAAAAGATTGAGAATATATATTCATTAATTTTATTTATCTTTTTATTTTACTTGATTGTTAGATTTTGATAATATATGTTATATCTAATGTCGATACCCCTCTGTCTATATTCTTAATTTAGCAACACTTAAAATAATAGTTCTGGAGTTTAGATTTTATTCTTTTTAATTATTCACCTCTTTCGTCTGTTATTAGTTATTTATATGTAATTTTTTAATATTATTATTTTATTCCCTATTTTACATTTTTTTATAAGTTATCTTGTTTAGACTAGTTAATGCATGCGGCCTCGACGGATATTAGCTCTGACAAACAGCGGATACTGCAATTTTATTTTGAAGTATGGCTTTAATTTAAAATGTTTGATACTTTATTAGGAATAAATAAAACTTTAATATTATCATGATTCAAGATTAATCTGAAGGCACTAATGAATAGCGCAATTTAAAAGTTTTAACTAGTTGAAAATGTCATTATTCATAATTAATTGAACCTAAACCGACTAGAATTCAGTTAACTACGAAACATTAACATGGTTACTCAAGACAATTTAATTATTACGATGGCTGAATATATAGATTAATGTAACTAGGTATCATAGTATACTGTGGTTCAGGATTGGTGCCCTTGTAACCGAGAGCCGCTGAATGGCTTCATTATCGATCCCGATGCCTTCAATCCTGTCTGGCACTTAGCCCCACCGCAACTCGAACAAGAACCCTACACATAGATTTATATAGTGCAATCGTTCAGGACGGAATATCAAGGATAGATTAACGCTGTGTAGATTACATTTTAAATTGGAACTTATTATTTAAGAAGGAATTAGGTAAATAGAAATGGAGGTCGAGATAAAAAAAATATCCGATTCTGTGGATTTTTATGTAACAAATTTATAAGTTGTTATGAGGATGGCGACAATCGGTAGAAATAATTAAGGTAAAATGTTAATTAGTGAGGAAATACTAGCATGCAATTTTATTAAAATGTACTTTCCGCAACACGCTGTATAACAATGTATTTATGAGTATTTGATTTCCTTTTATAAATAATAAAAGAGAACCTCTGCCCAATGACTTTTATACCGCATTACGTGTTTTTCCTTACTCTAAAATAAGCACCAATTGATAGGAGAGGCAATTCACATAAAACGCAAAAAATGAGGTTCTGGAATTTATTAACATTCAACCTAGTTAAACTTGTAGTAAATATGAATGTGAACAGACATTTAATTTTTTTCTATCATTCTTTTTATCAAATCATGGACTTCTACAAAACACTCATAATTGTTATTCGAATTTTTCGGAAAACGTTTTTCCAATTGAACAAATCACTGCATATTATACAACATAGTTCTCTGCCACGTCAGTCTCTGTGTGCGTGATAAACTCAAAAACTTTTAAACAGATATTCACACGGCTTTCATCAGTAGATAAAATGATTTATAAAAAAGGTTTAGATATATCAATTTTCAAGGTTTTTTTTTAATTATCAGGGTGGAACAACATCCACTAGGTCCACTAATAATAGACAAAATTCAACTTTAAAAAAGTTTCTTTTCATCTACAGAACAGAAAGTAAATATTTTCAATAAAAATGTAATATCTTGGACGATCGTTTCTTTAAACTTTTTTTATCTATACTAATATTATAAAGAGGTAAAGTTTGTAAGTTTGTGAGTTTGTGACGTTGTGGCGTTGTAGGGGGTAATCTCAGGAACTACTGGTCCGATTTGAATAATTCTTTCAATGTTATATAGCTCATTCATCGAGAATGGTTATAGGCTATATATTATCACACTCAGATCAATAGGAGCGGAGCACAGATAAAAAATATTTCAAAATCGGGATGTTTTTTCCTTTTGAGAACTGCTGCGTGTTAGTGTATCTATTCCACGCGAACGAAGTCGCGGGCAGAGGTTAGTATTATAATAAAGCTTAAAGTACAGATATAATAAAACTTTCAAAACGGAATCTGCATTAGTTAATAGTTATGGAAACAGGTTGATTATGTAAACACATGTGACTCTGAGTTGACACCGGGCACGTGTCTAGACCTGTTTGTTATATTAACATGCGTCATCTTGTTGTGTATCTGAGGTGAAAAAATGATTCACAGTTGGTATTATAACAATAAATATAACAAAATAATTAAGTATATCTAAATATATTAATAGGAATTAGTATACAATATTTTGTGATCATGTAAAAGTAATTTTGCATAATATCATCTATACATATAATAACAATGTAAATCTAACGTGTTTGTACATAGTATATTTTATATTATATTTTATATGTAATAAATTACATTTCAATCAAATTTAGAAATGTCTGTTTGCCTGTTTGTTTGTATGAACACGTATCACTGATAAAATACTATGTTCATGATAAACCTCTTCAAAAAAATCATAAATTTTCGAGTAATATTTACTCTCTAAAATCCGGTTGGTCTACAAAAAGTTATATATATATATATATATATAGTGATGACGCGACTTCAGGACGAGAGAAAAGTAAATAGACTAAATACATTCAGATAACTTTATTAATCGCTGTTTTTTACATAAGATTTCACGCGGACGAAGTCGCGGGCACAGCTAGTAAACTAAAAAACGCTATCTTTAATATCTTGTTGTGTTTTTCAATTCTAAAAACGATTTCGGAAATATGCTAACTTTAAATATGACCGTTCTTTAGAAGCATGTAACTTGAAAAATAAATACCATAAAAAAAGTTGTGTGTTCACAATCAAATCTACTAGAAGTCCCATTTATGCTCAATAAGGAACAATTGTAGATCTTCGGTTTTTCCATTACACCCGATTAGGCCTCCCACGGCAGCGGCTCAAGCCTAGGTTCGATCCCTCGGTAGGGAGCCCTTGAGTGCGTTGCTTGCGCGATACGGTGACACACAAATATACATCACCGCTACAACACTACACGATCACCCCCACAAACGTGCACGCCTACACGCTTACACATGAAAGTGGAATGGTTTACTTTTTTCCCTTATCGAACTGAAAAACTCTCTATTTTCCGATAATAAATATGTGGAGGAGTTGTTGAGGCGTGTATGCTTGGTACACATATACGTTTCAACAACTCATACACATATGAATAGTTAGCTAAGTTAGCTAAAATAGGTCGCGATTTTGCATGCAACAGGCAACAGCCAAGCCGAGGTGTGCCGTGCACTCTTGAGCTTGTTGCCATAATAAAGTTGGCTGAGTGCCTTAAGCGCTCGCCTTAGTAGCCCGGTGAAGCTGTAAAGACCTTGTTGGGTCAATAGCGTAGACATTTCGAAAAAAAAAAGGTTTTTCCATTAACCGCTTCATGTGAAATGCGCTATATAACAATTATCTAAAACTTGTTAAATGGACTCTACGTCTGCACCTTTTTTCTGATATTGTTTATTTTATTATTCATGTTAAAAAATGTTTTAAATGTATAAATTGTTGTTATAATTTTACTTAATTATTGTATCATTCTCATCTTTCATAGCAAATTTCAATTGAAATCTACAATGCCAAGCGTCCGAGCATCCACAGCGCGATGGAGGAATCTACCAATTGCGTTGTCAATCTCGTCGATATATTAGACAGGTTTTGATGTGTCTGGAAAGCCATAGGTTTGAAGATATAGCATTTACTTTGACATGACTACTATTTATTAATGCGAAAAACACGGTTGCCAACTATCTCCTATACCGTTGTGATTTCTGCAACAACTTGCTCACCACATTCTCTTTACGCGGTCATTTAATCTTACAGCGGAGGACACGCGAAGACGTCTGGCCGTCATACAATGATTTGCAGGTAATGAATAGTACGTTATTATATACGAATATATACATATACGAATATTAAACAATACTGTGGGATCCTAATGAGTACGTGTGTCACATAGTCCTCGCAAAATGCCGGGCGTATGAGGGAACATGTGATGAATGCGTTTACATGAAAAAAAAAAAAAATGATTATAACATCACTCATTTATTTCGAGTTATTGTAAAAATGCAATATTTGTTTGATTAACAATATTTCAACTATGTTTTTGACAACTAAATTATTTTGTTTTAATTAATATTTCCGTGAATAAAGTGATATCGCCATATCTTTATCTCGATTATTCTTTAATAGAATAATAAAAGTGAAATTAGTTTGGTCAGTTGTTTACATTACTACGTTTGCACTACCTTTGATTTTTTTTTGTCATCTACAATACATATATACATACTTACTGTGTATATTATGAGAATTTACATTAAATTAAATAATGAGACGGAAAATTTGTTTTAGTATTCTATGTGTTATTTTTTATTATAGAATAATTAAAAAACCACACACTGTTACAGTTGTACATTCCATGGTAAAACCGAACTGCTGGTAAAAACATGGAAAGTTATTTGATGTTTGTGTTATTTATATGTATGTTCAAATTTTAAAATTATATTATTCCCAATCGAGTCGGTTACAATCTTTATATATACTAGCTGTACCCGCAACTTCGTCTACGTGACACTTTACGTAAAAAACAGTAACTTATAAAGTGATCTGAACGCATTAAGTTCATTTACTTATCTACTTTTCTATCGTACTTAAGCCGCGTCATCAATAAAATTACAATAAGTTTTGATAGACTGAACCGATTTTAATAAAGAAAACATTAAATGCAACTCGAAGATATGCTTTATGAATTTCTTGAAAAGTTTTATCATGAACCCAGTACTTTAGCATTGATGTGTCTAAACAAGTGTAGTCCGGTGAAGCTGTTAAGATCTTGCTAGGTCAATAGCGTAGTCAGTTCGAAAAAAAAGTGTCTAAAGAAACAGACAGACAGAAAGTCATTTTCAAAAATGATTGAACAGTATTGTATTACTTATGTCTAGACACCTGCAATATTTTTTTTTACAAAAATATTAAAGGTGCAACTACGTTAGATGTACATAGTATCGATAATTATGTTAAAGTGACTGATCTCCTCCTAAACGGCTGAACAGATTTTGATTTAAAAAAATGTGTATTTAGGTGGATTTGTTAAAAATAGTTCAATTATTTTTGTGACTTGGGTAAAAGAATGGG
>JACEII010000041.1:658092-842761 GCA_014332785.1 Antheraea mylitta
TGTACTAATTCTTTTATTATCCGCACATTTGGTCAAACTCAACATTCCGCACATTTGGTCAAACTCAACAGGATTCAAGAATAGTTTAGATTTACAATTGAAACCGGTAAGTGGCGCTGCGGTTGACTCTGAGGATTTATTATTATCAAGGCAGGACAACGTAATAATTACGTATAATTAGTAGAGTCTGATAAAATATTTCTCCATTTTCTTCCTCCGGTTTTTTTCCATCGAACTGCTGTCTTCTATTATTTTTACCAAACTATTCAGGTATCTGAATTTGAAAGCCAGTTCCCAATCTAACCTTAGCATGTATCTATATTCGGCCCCATATAACTGAGACTGTGGTCCAATATTACACACAAAAAAGTAAAAATGTATTACAACTTAGGCATCTTCCCGAAGTAAGTATGTACATAATCACCACGCTAGCCTACGACGTATTGGCGATTTCAAACTGAGAATTCCACAGTTCTATGTTTTTCCCACATACAGTAATACTACAAGAATATCTCTGAAATTAAACTTTTCTCGCAATGTTTTCCTTCGCAGTTTTTTTTTTCTCGAACTGACGACGCTATTGGCCTTATTTAGGGCCTTCACAGCTTCACCGGACTTCCTTCACCATCTGCCGATAGTGTTACTAATCTAATAGTAAATGTAAGTGAATTTCGAATAATTCGTTGGTACATGCCGGGGTTCGAACCTGCGGACATTAGAATGATACCGGTCAAACCTCTAGACTATCACTTGTAGTCTTGTCAACTTGTCTTTGTAATTTAAAATATCTATCGTTTACTTTGATTAATTAAGGCTTCATATATCCATGTCGGTTCTAAGGACATCTTTAGTCTCTTATAGTTATTACCTTTTCAGCCTCAGTTTCCTATGCTTATGTTTCATGTATCCAGGTTAACGAATTATATTCTTAATTTTTTTTTTATTGATACGTGTCATTGCTCTATCCTTTGACACGTTGCATGAGCATTATATAAAAACTCTCCAGATTTATCAGTCACAATTTAGATATCAGTCAAAGTGTCGTGGTAATTTCAAAATCCGCTAAATATCTTGAGATTAATGAACACACGCCCGACAAAATGATCAAAGGATTTGATGGCAGACTTTTTAAAAATGTGTCATAAAACACATGTGTTCAATATGTAAATGTACACAATATAAATCAGTTATACTTAAATCATTTAGAAAGCGTTACTTAACCTAGAGAGTTATTGGGAATAATATTGGGTTTTTGGTAAATAAACTCTATACGATATGTTGAAGGCAAACCAATATTTCAGTCTTTTAATATACTCATATATCTTAAACGGCCCGTTTCAAAATATCTGAGATTTCCGTTTGGCACGAAAAAGCGAACACTTTATTTTTGGGTTTTTCGCTGACTCATTATGCTATCATTATTTTCCTTTTTGAAGTTTATAGATGTTTTTAATTATTTGAATATTTTTATGAACATTATCTTCATATAATCAACACTTTTTCAAGCGCGTTAATCGGTATTTTTTTGACAAGAGATAAATTTATAATTTCGTGTCGTCACATTATAGTAAAGCATGGCCTACCGTATTGCGCTTGCGTCAGACTAACAACGCGTAGTATAAAAGAATCTACACAGATTCAGTCATTTAATATTGATACTTTTTATATATAGATATGAAAGATAGAGATTAATGATAATAATGTCAATTTATAAATTATGAAATTTAAATTATTCGCGCTATAATTAACAAAAAAAAAAATCAAAAGAGAACACAGTTTAAATTCTATTGTTTTGAATTTGTCGGCACTTCTGTCTGCAACCCTTATGACCACCTCGACTTGGTTTTTTGTATACTGTAGTATGCCCATTATCTGATGTGATATTAAGCGATGGTAACATACTATTTTAGCGAAGGAATGGCTTTCAAACCAAACCATTTTTTAAAATTATTATTTAAACAGATATAAATACAAATTATACCTATAGAAATTTACAAAAGCAAAATATTAAAATGGTACTTATTATTATACTATAATTATAATTACATGAGCGGTAGTGGCTGTTGTAGTTAATAACTGTGTTGCAGCCACTAACACTAACTTTTTAATTAAAATAGTTAACACATAGAAAATACCTGTGACCGCAATATACAATAATGGCAAATACTTACTTAAAATAATGGAATGCTGCTGAGCAAGCGACAGCTAATCTCGTGTTGAGTGAAATGCATATATAGAATTTAAGTGTGGTTTGATAATATTTTAACAAGAATATGGCATGTATATGGCGAAAAAGCCCGTAATAGTGATTCGCTTCTGCGGGTCGCGTTTAGAGATCAGCCTGTGCGTATCCAGCTTTTTGCAGGCCGGCATGATAGTGGCGACCGGCGATGGATAGTGTGTCAATCGGTGGTCGCTATTATTTTTGGATTGCACTGTGCTTACCATCAGGCATAGTGCAGTCATTTTGCCGTGCTACAATAAAAAAAAGAAACATTTGCAAGTAAGGTAATTATGTAAAAGATAGTTTTAAGTATAGTACTTGAAGAATTCATATTTAATTTGAGAGCGAAATTTGGCCAAATGTGGTATTAGGAAAGGCCCTGCCTTCGTGCTATGGTTTCAATTAAAGGCGGAATTCTGGCTCCCTGGAGAATTCAAATCCACGTCAATTAATGGGAAGCCTGTACAATGTACATGTTACCACGAATTAGTATTGCTTGATATAATCGTTTTAGTATTGCTTAGCTTGATTCTAATACTATACTGAAGTACGGTTTATAATGAAGCGTTTTATTTCAAAATGTAAGCTAAAACCAATTCACAAAGTAGAAAAGAAGAAAATTAAGAAACAAGCAATGATTACTGATCATTCATGAATGCGTTAAGATTAAAAAATAGAACAATATCACATAATATTTATTCAATTGTATTTCACCGTAGCGGTGGATCAATCGTTCTATTATACTATTTTCAAGCACCTATAGATTTGTGTTAACAGCGGTAAACAAGACCTAATTCTCTTTAAATTGTACGTGCAAAATTGAAGATCAGTTAAGATTTCGTTACACAGTGTATACGATCACGTTGTTAAAAATAAATAATCAATAGGTCAGTGACCGTGTAAACTAAAAACAATGAGGTTTTAAAAATAGGTCGTCGTAAACGTTGTCGAATACTTTGAATAATTACGATAGCATTCTCGAGTTTTACACTCTCCTTTATCGAAAGCTATATAAGCGCGCCGCGGTGCGTCTGAGTAGAACAATGTTTTAGATATTAGAACAAATGCGAAGATTAACAAAGAAAAAATATCTTTAGGCGGTTTGCTACTACAGCGTTCTAGTAAGTCTATTTCATTTCTGTCTGTGCGAGTATAGAATAAATTTCTTCGGACATAACATTTTTTTTTATTTTAACGAAGCTTCAGTACATCCGTGATGACTATGCCAGCCTTATATGGTAATTCGCTTGAATTCATAACGCATTAGACTTGATTGTCATATTTAGAGATTAAGAAAACAAATGTATATATTATTCAAGTCACATCACAGGATCTCTAATATAATATTGACCTCTCTCAAGATCATTTTTAGCGTAATTACTTGATCCAGTCACATCCCCACGAAATATGATAAAAATAATCCATAGACTGTCAGACTCCACATAAAGGAAATATTGTTTCACTATAATAAAAAAGTACTTATTATGGGGCATGTGACCGAACCGGATCCTTAACGCTGCGATCAGTTCTAACGTTTTATACCAAATACTCTTGTCTATAGAAGTCCAATCCATGTGTTCTTTCCACATGCTGAATATAACACGCCTCGCTAGGGCAAGAACTCTGTAGGCAGGGGTTTACATAGCACGGGACGTAACAACATAATACTAAAATGTAACAAGGGCTGTAGTAAACACAATGTTTACATCCAGCTAGGTATCAACCTAATTAAGACAAACATAGATGACCTATAGAGGTCATACTAACAAAAAAAATTGTAATGACTATCTGAACGAAAATAACGCTTTAACATACGATAGATGTTTTGTTATACCTATAAATAGTTATCTTCAAAGATAAGAGAATTTGTCGTACAGTCGCTGGTATTTCTGAGTCAACGAAAGATTGGTATTTTTGTGTTTATTTACCGTGATATAGTTATTAGTATTCGCTTAAAGTGGTTAATTGCATGCACTCTTATCGGCTGGTTTACCTAAGGAATTTTGTGTTTATATATTTTTTATTGTTGTATTTTAGATGTTAGTTGTTAGGATATAACATATGTGTTTGAAGGGGTCCGCGATCACCATGTACATGTCACAGTGACGGCTTCAGCATGAATGGGTCGGCTCGCCCGAGGTAGTATAACCCGACCCACAGAAAACGGACGTGAAGTAACATTCCTTGCATTGCAAGGCACACCTCCCATCCCCCTTTCCTCTCCCGTCACCATTTCCCTCTTTTCCCTATTCCCTCAAACACAGGTTGGCAACGCCCTTGCGACTCCCCTGGTGTTGCTAGTGTCTATGGACGGCGGTGATCACTTAACATCAGGTGACCCGTCTGAACGTTTTCGTCTTATGATATAATGAAAAAAAAACATAAAAGCATTGCACAAAACACTAAACAATAGTCGTTGGAATAAATTACTGTTTTTTTTATTAAAGAAGGCTTAGTCGCTTATGCGACTGTATCACTTAAATAACATAAAACTATATAATTAACAATGGTCTAAACGAAGTTGTATAATTCCCTAGCAGATTTAAATAGGGTCAGATGACAAGGAATTGTACAAACCAATGTGAAACGAACCATAAGCATTGAGTTTTTACTTTCGTTGCGAACACATTCTGCCAAAATGTAGTGGACATTATGGATGATGCCTCCACCCTTGAAAAATGATGCTGGTACTTGACTCATCATAAAAGCCCACTTTTTGATTGCGATGTGAAACCGGATAGTCGGTTTATTAGACTTATTTATTTTTACACAGAAGTGTTTTAACTTTTATTATAATAATACAATGAAATATGTAATATTTCACCTTTTTATTTAATACGAGTGACGTTCTTTATTAATTTTCTACGTTTTAACGTTGTTTTCAAGGGCCACAAGGCACGATTCAAACAACAGATTACCTGTAAATTTGTACATAATAAAAACTCTATAACTTTGATGTTCTATTCTGAACACTGCATAAGTATACATAGAATTGACGTGTTTGTTGCTTTTGAAGTCGCGCGGCATATGGACGACTTTTCCGAATATTGTTTATGCTACATATTAACGGTAATTATATAATTACCATCTTCTATTCGAGCTAAATAATAGTTTTAAAATTCAACAAATACTACTTGATATTAAAATATATGGATATATAAAACAAAGTCGGATAAATTATACCATTTATAACTCAAGAACGGTTGCATCGATATTTATGACTTTTGATTTGTTGGATTTATCTCTGCTCCGAATAGCAAAATAATAAAATATTAGAAAAAATCGCGAAGAAAAAGATTCTCAATCATTCTCATATATTTTGAAAAGAAAAGGACAAGATTGACTGATTTAGATAATTTTTTTTTGTTCGTGTATCATGATTTTGATTTCTGTACATTTTTTGAACTTAATTGATCCTGAGTATTCATTTAATACCTTATCTGCCACCTTACACTAAAACTACATTTAATTAATCTAATAAGTTAATACAAGATTCATTGATACTGAGGCAGTACGAAGTTCATTAGGTCATCTAGTATAGTATATACTTCTACTCACTACCAGTTGACAACTTTGGCGCAGTCCTTGAAGAATGGCAAACCTTCGAGTTTATTTGAAGGGCTTATTATCATATGGAGGTCATGTTCGGCCGCGATTCTATTGTTTCAATGTATGTTGATAAAACACAATAATATACACGTGAGTAATTTCCACTCATTGGTTTTACCCAGAAAACTCCGTCGGTGTATGAATTGCATTAAAAATAAATTACATTGTTAAGGAATGCTTATCAAAGAATTGTTTGTTTTTTTTTATCTGTGATAAATAAATTAACTGAAAAAGAAAGTCCAATCTCCAAGGATAGCAGTGTTAGTGCATTTGAACGTATTTTCGAAAGACGTTTTCCAATTAGAAACAGAGGTTAAATTATAGGCATGATAGTACCTACATCCGTCTTCTCTTGACAGCCACTACTCTTATAGGTTTATTTATTTATTATTGTAAACATGACAATACACTAGTAAATATATTAAAAGTAAGACTTATTAGGTTTTATTATAAATGCAATCATGCTTAGAGACAACCGCGGCATGCTCCAACAATAAATTAAATTTTAATAAAACGAAATATGAAACTAGTTTACATATTTCAAGATTGAACATAATAATACGAAAACTAGGAAATTTAATCAGAAAGAGAAATAAAATTCCAAAAATAATTGAAACTATAACTATGTTTTAAAATATGTATTATAAAAACTAATAAAATAACAGTAAGAGAAGAAAATAAATACTAAACCAACTAATACTGTATTTTGTAGATATACCGATATGTCTCTATAACTGTTTTGAATTTATTTCGTTTAGTTGAGAAAATGTCACATGTTTTATGGAATGAGTTATATGACTTAGATATTCTGTTGACCGGAGAGTAAAAGCCTAATGAGAAATGTAAAATAGTATGTATCTATTAAATCTCTGAAACATAAAGGGGAACATTAAATTTCAAGTGATTAGTCACTCATGGACGGTCGATTTTTTGATAAGATATATTAAATAAAAACAAGTTTTAATAATATTCTTCGATTATTTAAGGACGATAGTTTGAAGTGTGATTAAGTCGGCGGTTATACTTTGTAATTTAGGTTATGGCCTTTTATCCATATTAGGACACAAAGATGGCTAAAATCAGGAGTTATTGTGCTCAGATGGTGAAACTTTAAGGGGATAATAAATGGTAATAACCCAGTTTCTGTAGCCATAAGAGTGTATAAATCTACTTTAGCGAAAGCTGAGTGAGAATTGGCCTCTTGATTCTATGTTTCAAGTTCACTAAGACCAAAATATTTTTTTAGGTGATAGTGTTAGGTTTTATAACAAAGTTTCAAAGCACATTACCGATTTGTCAGCTGAGTTCAAGTACCATGACAAGCAGGTTTTAATGTCTAAATGTTGTTATAGGGTGGATCAATATGTGAACGATTGTGACGTCTGGAAATGATGCCACTCTCTGTCCATCCACTAAAAACAAATGTAAGTGTTTATGTTTTATAATAATATATAATATGAGGAGATAAAACAGATAGAGTTTCTTGTCGGTTCTTTTCGATGACTGGATTGTTTTCCGAACAGATGGTAACTTTGAATTTCATAAGTGCCCTCTTAGCGCCAAAACTGAATAAAGTATTTTTGATTTTGAGTACGGCATGATCATCTCTTTACTAACTGTAAGCAAGAAAGACGAAGGTATTAAAATGAAATAAAGGTACTTAAAATAGCTCAACAATGTAACATTTACTTAAGAACAATGACAAAATCAATCGATTAACCTCATTTCAGTCCGATGTCCGAGTCTCGTGAGTTTTCAAATAACTGGGAATACCCAATTGCAGTAAACTTAGTGTTTTCCTTCTCTCCTTTTGTTATAATCACGGCATAAATAATTTACTACTTCATATAGATGTTATAATAGTATTAGATAGACGCAATCCTGTTCAGTTCTTCGGAATTTGTTATTTATTTTATTATCGCCTTTTTTTTGTTAATGTTCGTAATGGGTATTGTTAAATGCTACAATATTAATTCTAAGATCTAAAATGAAAGTAATCAGAATTATTTAATTGAATCAAGAATCGAGCGTACACTTATTTAAAAAACCGGCAACGCACTTGCGACTCTCCTGGTGTTGCTAGTGTCTATGGACGGCAGTGATCACTTACCATCGAGTGACCCTCCTGTTCGTTTGCCCCCTATAATATAAAAAAAATGACCGAATAAATAGTTAAGTGCCAATAAAGTTGCAACTGTGATAGCTACTTAAAATCTGTCTTACTGTCGTTGTGCCGTACGGTAAGCATAATATAATGCAAAAACCTTTCTAATCAGTAAAACATAGATACATAGATACATAGATAGTGCAAAGTCATTTGATCTGCGTAAATATGTATTCGTATTACTATTGAAATACTCCATGCCTTATCTTATGTCTCCACTTCTTCATATCTCTGAAAGGTTAATAAATCTATGTGTGCAAGGTCCAGTGCGTATGATTCAGTGGGAATATTTTTCATAATTCAATTTTTCAGAACACTTGTATACAATTTTACAAACGTTAGTAATGACTTATTAAGATGCATTTGAATGAAGCTAGTAATGCCTGCATCATTCATTAATAATGCAGGTAACTCGTCCCTGGAACTTATCTAGCACAATAACGTGGATCATCTAGAACAAAACGAAACTGTATAAGTGTATTAATCTGAGGCAATACTCATTAGAAGTATATTAGAAAATGCACAGTAATATCACAGTTTTAACCGCTTTATATTAAAATTTAAAGAAAGGTGTGGTCGGGAGTGGTCTGGAATAGCGTCAAGAAAGAACAAATGGATATATTTAGGAAAGGCTAACGCAGCTGCGGCGTGAGCTACAATTTAAGATAAAGAATACGCTTATTGGAAAAAAATAAACAGATGGAGATAGCGATTATATAAAATCTATAAGATTAGTAGTAGTTTAAAAACATTTCATTGTAGCAAATTAAATTAAAGCTAGGTCTATAAACCCATTGTAAAATAGATAAACACTTGGCTGAAAGACTCACACCTAAAATGGGCTTTCACGCGTATACGTGTTCTAAACAAGGTAAAAGAAACACAATTTATCAAGTAGTAACGTAATACCTATAATATGAAAATTTTAAAATAGGGTAAAAACTTTGTGGTTTACCTTTCACTCAACTAATTGTGTAATTTCCGATGAAACATAAGTGAAATTCTCACTATTCATTACAACAAATAACATTTCAAGAGAGATCGAGCTGACCTAAATACGGTTTGTAATTTTCTCACTCGCATTTACGGTTCTTTTAAAAGCTTACAAATCGTTACCGCGTGTTTCCCCCACAGCGAATATATTTACTGGCCGCGCGGTAAAGTTTAGGGAAAATAATACAGTATTCATATTTGGGTGTTTAATAATAAGCCTATCTTCGACGTAGAAATATCCCTGAGGACAATAAAATATACAAGGCCGTGAATTTGTAAAATTTAGACAAAAATATATTATATTTTTTGGTTCTGTCTTAAAGGATTTATATAACTTAACACTGTTCTATTTGGTACTTGATTCCTACTCCTACGTTTCCTGCTTCATATTAGTGAAGATTTATAATGATTTTAGTGGGGTTTTTCTTAAAGGGCATTTGATTGATGTAGGTTGACAGTATTGTGATTGAAGTACTGACTTTGACCTTCGGACTGTATTAAATTGTAATTTTCCTTAAGGGTAATATGCTTAGTAAAACATTGAAGAATATCTATTAGTCTTACATTCTGTGGAATGTCAGTTAAGACCATTGTCAAATAAGATACTCGGAGCAGGTTAAAAGCGTAATGTATGGTTGTCACGTTCCAATTGAAAATTCATAGATATTCACTTCTGGCAACTAATCTCCTAGTAAATTACTATTGTCATTACCGAGTAACTAATAATATTACAAATTTCTTCTGATAATTTCAATGAAGGTAACAAGATAGTGATCGTCTTTTTAGAACTTTTTAGAGAGTTGTGGCATGTCAGAATGCATGCTCTGTGGTATTATTTATCACCCACTTCACTTATGTGCAATAACCAAACTATATTACGTAAAATACCAACAATATTACGAAATGTAAAGCTCAATAAAATTTGATTATGAATAAAATATAAAATCCACTATATGATATTCCAAGATCCCACCAAAAACGTGAGGCGTCGTTAAATCGCCGATACTGATTTCATCTCCGTGAATCTTTCTTTTTAAATGTTTTCTTTTCGTATACTAAATTCTACACGAACAGAGTCACGTGTAATGGGTAGTTCCTAACAATAAATTACGCTGTATTTTCACATTGGGTCTTTCCAGTTATTTTGATATTCCCGTAGCGTTACTACGTATAAGTTAATAAATCATAATAATATTATCTTGCATCATTATTTCTAATCTCAATGTTACTTGAAAACATTATAGACACACAATTTTAGATATCTATTTTATTTTATTTTTAGCAATATAGTATAGGATAGATTACTGTGAATAGTGTTGTAAGATCTTATATGTTTGTACCTGCTACATTTATTGTTAATGCTTGGAATACAATTTAAATTAATATTTCCTAGTTATAAAACAATAATGAAGATTATATGAATATAATACGTAATACATTAGCTGATCGGGATAATCATTCCGCTCCACGTGGCCATAAGCTAACCACAATTAATAGAACCAATTTTATGATATTACTAGCTGTGCCCGCGACTTCGTCTGCGAGGAACTTAATGCAAACAACAGTGATTAGTTAAACCATCAGGAATGTGTACCTTGTATATTTGTAATCTGACTCTCGGGATACGTCGTGGTACTTAAAATAAAAGTTTACTGTACTTTGGACACCTTATTTGTATATGATCGAGATTAATATGTATTTACTTAACTACACTTCTCTCGTACTTATCTCGAGCCGTCGTTCAAATTACAATATTTTTTCATAGAGTAAATCGATTTTAATGATATACTTTATGATTTTATGAGGTGAGATCTTATTACGAATATATTATTTTCATTACCGTCAGACTAACAGACAGACGGACATTTCTGAAAGTGATTGAAATAAATCTTATTATATATTCCTAGAAACCTGCAATAGTATTTTTTCACGAAAATTCAAAAAATTTTTTTTATAGTAGCACGGCAAAGTGACTGCACTGTGTCTGATGGTAAGCACAGTGCAATCCAAAAACAACGGCGACTGCCGAGAAATACGTCATCCTTCGTCGGTCGTCGCTGTCATGCCGGCCTGCGTAAATGCCTCTTCAAGTTACGCTTGAAGGACCCCATATTATAAGAAGGAGGGAACACACTAGCTGGGAGATTGTTCCACAGCTTCACGGTACGGCAAAGATAGGAAGTTGCGAACTTTTTGGTTCGAGCCCATATAGGGTTTACCGTAAAACTGTGGCTCCGTAGACCAGCGCGCGTGGTTCGGTTGTGAAAAGGAGAAGAAGGGATTAATTTGAACAACTCTGCAGAACACTCGCCATGATACAGGCGGTAGAACACGCTCAGTGAGGCAATATCCCTGCGCAGTTGAAGCGGCTCTATAAACTCTGTAATGTCTGCATCATTAACAATGCGGACAGCCCGTCTCTGCAACCTGTCCAAGGCTTCCAGTAGGTACTTCGCGGAACCATCCCAAAGGTGCGAACAGTATTCCACGCAAGGCCGAACTTGTGCCTTGTAAAGGAGATATAACTGATCAGGCGTGAAAAACCGTCGCACCTTGTTCAAAATTCCGAGTCTCCGAGATGCAGTGGAGATTACGCTCCCGATGTAGTCCCTGGGATTAAGGTCGCAGCGAATATCTATACCCAAGATATTGAGACTGTCTCGCATTGCGAGCGAGATGTTCTGAAGAGTAGGAAGGGGGGTAAAAGGAGATGTCTTGCATGTAAACGCGCACACCTGTGTTTTGTTAGCATTAAACTCGACCAAATTACTTGCTCCCCATATTGATATGCGATGCAAGGATCGGTCGAGCTCAATGATGAGGTCTTGCCGTCTCTTTTCTGTTTCTCCCCGACCGCAAGAAGGCTTGCTGTAATATAACTCATGGATGGTACTATCGTCTGCATAGCAATGAATACGGCCCAAAGGCAACATATCATTGATGTGCAGAAGAAACAGAGTAGGTGAAAGTACAGAGCCTTGAGGAACTCCAGCGTTTACTGACATGAGCTGCGAATCACATCCTTCAACAAGAACACGAATTCTGCGCTCATGCAGAAAGCTAGAGATCCACTTGCATAAGTTGTCGGGGAGTCCGTACGCTGGAAGCTTGGAGAGAAGACCACGGTGCCAGACCCTATCAAAGGCTTTGGCAATGTCGAGACTGATTGCCAAGGCCTCGCCGTGCTTGTCAATTGCCTCCCCCCAGCGATGCAGCATGTATGCCAGAAGATCACCCGTTGATCGGTTTTGGCGAAAGCCATATTGTCGATCATTAATCAATGAGTGATCTTCCAGGTAGCGGACAAGCTGGGTGTTGATGATCCGTTCCATGATCTTGCACAACACTGAGGTTACGGCAATTGGACGATAGTTATTAGGATCTGACCGGTCCCCTTTCTTCGGTATCGGTTGCACATTGGCCTCCCTCCAAGCCCGAGGCACGACACCAGAGATGTAAGACAGGTGGTACAAGCGCGTTAGTATTGGAGCTAACTCGGCTGCACATGTTTTTAAAACAACCGCTGGGATACCATCCGGACCACTAGACTTCCGGACATCGAGCGATCGCAGCTGCTTAAGAACGTCACGCTGCCTGAACCTTAATTCCCACATAGTGATACCAGAGCAAGGAATGGTGGGCGGTTGCGCGTTTCGATCGTCGAGCCAGGAATTAGCCGCAAAATGATTAGCTAATAATGTAGCCTTCTTTTGCGGTTCGTAGGCCAGTGTTCCATCAGAGTACCTCAGCGGCGGCAACATTGGATGACAAAAGTTGGCTTGCACAGCTTTGGCCAGACTCCAGTAGACTCGACTATTAGTCGGATAACTTACAAGTTCATGACCTAAGCGTGCAACGCGTTGAGCATTCGCTTTAATATAGGCCCTCTTACAGACTTTGGTGGCAGAGTTATAAGCTGATTTGAGGAAATGAATATTAGGATCCTTATTAGCACGGCCCTTGATCCATTCGCGGTACGCGGTTTGCTTCTTACTAAAAGCATCAGCGCATTCACGATTGTACCAAGGGTGTCCTTTGCGATTACCGACGATCTCAGATGAAGGAATATAATATTCCATTGCAAGTCTTATCTCGTCGGCAATCGCATCGGCAATCGCTGAAGGATCTTTTCCGTCAAAACACCGTTGCCGCCAAGGAATGGACGCGAAATAATCCCGCATTCCATCCCAATCTGCTGACGAGTAGTGCCATACCTTGCGCTTGATAGTTACACTCGGTGGAGGTGGAGCGCGTGGTACAGAGGAAACAACTAGGCAGTGATCCGATGCGCCCAAGGGAGCATTGACTGACACATCATACCCAGTTGGATGACTCGTCAACAGAAGGTCCAGTAGAGAGGGCGCATGACCTGTGATATCAGGAATCCGGGTGTGCTGACTCACTAGTTGACTCAGGTCATGTGTTAAGGCGAATGCATGGGCAGTTCGTCCTGCATGGTCCGTCTTGGAGGAACCCAACCACATTTCGTGGTGTGCATTAAAATCTCCCAAGACCACCAATTCCGCAGTGGGAAACTGCTCCTGCGCGTCATCTACTGCCCTACTCAAGTAATCAAAGAGCCGAGTAGTCTCATCATCCCCCTTATAGGATCTGTAGAGGCACACGTAGATACGGCTCTGAGCGCCTAAATCCACGTGTAGCCAAAGGACAGAGAAGGAAGGGTCCTCCAAACAGCGCAAACGACGACAGCATACCTCCGACCGTACATACACACATACACCGGCTTTGGCTTGAAAGTTTTCTTCAAGCGAGTAGCCGGGGTAGTGTAAATAAGATGTGTCGGCCGGACGGCGAATCTGTGTTTCCGTCAAGAAGAGCATTTCAGGCTGAACCGTCTCGAGGTGTTGATGAACGGCATTTAAGTTAGAATGAAGTCCGCGGATGTTAATGAACTCCATTGTAAAAGCGGTGTAGGGGTTGTGCACCGCTGTTGAACCCATACTCGATGTCTGCGCTGTCATGTTTTTTTATAAAGTAACTAAAAGAGCGAACGGCCTTCATTGGAGACCAGAAGTGACCAATGTTAATCGCCGGCTCACTATAGTTCCTGCAAGAACTGCACTGACCCGGCGGACGGAAGGGCCCCCATACCCCCCCGGAATAGGTCGCCGGGACCCCAATCCGGTCACCAACCGGCACGACGAACCTATCCGAGATTATGCGCGGCATGGTGGGGCAGCCTCCCATGGTGGTTATCCATGATTGGGCCCCTGTACTTTACCGCGGGCGGCCAGCGGAACAACCGTTTCTACAGGTCTCCCTGGCCGCCGGGTCAATGCAGCTCTCTTAGGAGGTGAACTATCGGAGAATCCCATCGGTACCCGAGCCTAGCCGAAAGTCGTCCGGTAAATTGGATATACACCAGCTGATCCCGAAACGCGACGCGCAAAATCACGCGCACTCTTACGGGTTTTTCCACTATGTGTATGGTGGTCGCGACCCAGTCGGGCTTTGGAGCCCTACCACCCCGCTATCGCCATTGCCTCGTTCGTTGCTCAGCAGGGTGCACCACGTGCAGGTGAGGTTGGCTTGGGTGTCTCAGGTCTTTAGATGTTATACGACACCCCTTACACCCCCAACACCCCTTACACCCCCAATTTACATTCTTATTGTATGTACCTACCTATAGTAGATTAAGTTACGTAATCTTGGGGCCTACCCAAGTCTCTTATCGACAATCACTAACGCAAATAGAAAACAGAAAAATGTATGGCGATGACAGATTTTATCACGTGATATAGCGTTCAGATATGTCATTTCCATACATTTTTCCGTTTTCTATTTGCGTTAGTGATTGTCGATAAGCAACTTGGATAGGCCCCCTTTAACGTATGTCGCAAGAGTGAAGCGGTGCTATAAGTATCGACTTTAAAACTTTAAATCCAGATTGTATATCAGGAATAATCTCATTAATATGAACGAGAAAGTTTGTGAAGATGAACGTATATTTATTACTCTTTCTTTCAGATAAAAAGTACTGAACAAATTCCAATAAAATTTTACTGGAATAAATCTTATAGGTACATCAGAATAACATAACATATAGAACACCTATACATGTAATAAGAATATTAATCTAGCACGTGATAACTGAGCAACAGCCTCACTGAGTGTGTTCTACTGTCTGTATCACGGAGAGTGCTCCGACGAGTTATTTAATTTAATCCCTTCCTCACCTTTCCACAACCGAACTACACGCACTGGGCTTTGTAGCCACAGTTTTACGGTAAATTATATCTGGGCACGAACTAAAAAGTCCGCATCGTCATCTCTTTGCCGTACCGTGAAACTGTGGAACAATCTCCCAGCCAACGTGTTCCCTCCTTCCTATGACATGGGGTCCTTCACGCGTAACGTGAAGATACACATATACAGGCCGGCATGACAACGGCGACCAGTGATGGATAATCTGTCTCTCGCTGGTTGCCGATGTTTTTGGATTATACTATGCTCACCATCGGGCATAGTAAAGTCACTTTGTCGTGCTGCAATAAAAAAAGCAGCAGCGCGGCCGTGTCAGCTAGTATACTATAAATAAACTAGAAATTTCTATATGTAAAAATATTCCGCCGTAAGAAATGTAAATGATATCTTGTCTGTTTAAGTAGTAAGTATTATACATGTGAATGTAGAAGGGACGTTCACCAGTCCATTACTATTAAAAGCGGGGTCATCTATCATCCGGCGCTCTATCGATTGGTGAACGCTCCCGTGGGGTTAGTGCGGGGATAAAACTCGGATCTTAATATCGGGAAAAGGGTTTGTCTCGTGGGATAATAAACAGTTTTATTATTTAGAACACGAGCCTGTTAGCATTAAACTCGGGCACAGGTGATTTATCTGGACTTATCAGAGGAAATACTTTTTGTAATGAAATGAAAAATTAAATAATACATTAGAAATATTTTTGACTAGTTGATAAGCGGGGCTTTGTTTGCGTTGTTTATTGTTTTAAAAGTAAATGTTATTTACAGAGGAAAAGACAGAAAAAAACCAAGTAAACATATACTTTCCTTACAACATTTTTTAGTCTTTGGTCTAAAAAAATTGCAATGTTTTTAACAATTTACATAAATGAAGATATGGTGATCATTTTGAGTTTGTATAAGGACTAAGTGTCTTAAATTAGATTTGTATTCCTATATAAGCTATTCATAACTAAGCTTAGATCTGAAATGCGTATATTTTGTGTTGAGTTAAGCATAATTTGAAAGTGGATACCGTTTTGTACTTGATTCGAATCCTATTTTTTTTGTAGCACAATAAAGTAAGAGCGCTATCCCTGATAGCAAGCACAGATCAGTTCAGAAACAACGGTGATCAACAAGAAATCTCCAATCCATCGGCAGTCAGGGAGTCAAGAAAGGAGTTACTGTGATGTACTTATTACAATGTATTCTAATTGTAGAGTTTTAATAGGGTACATATAATACTACCCCGCTGATTCCGGAACGCAATACGTGTAAGAGAGGCACTATGACGAACGTTATATTTGGTTTATGGTGTTCGCGATTCTATTAGAAATGGTTGCTATATACTCGGTATAAAATAATAATTTTATCTTCTGCTTACAATTTCTATTTACCTTTTTTGGAATTGTTCCGTAAGTATATTTATTTTCTCATTATCTCAATGATGTTTTGTTTTACACCGAGGGTTATAAAAAAGTCATTTAAAGTCTGTCTTATCCACTTGGTAAATAAATTATGAATTAATTAAAAAACAAGTGAACGAACTCTCAAACAAAATATTACTTTGTAGGAGCCTATGCATTATGTAGGGGCCTACACTAACTTGGAGAGCGTTATAGTAAAACTAAAGTAAGTGTTTGACTACTTGATAAATCGATAATAGTTCTATGTCAAAAGTAGAAAAACTTTGTTGCGCAGTACTGAACTTCTCCGAAAAGAATCCTAGTAGTTACCATTTCTGATCAATCAACTATTGCAATGACGCATTACTATCACGCTCACAAATCACATCTAGGTTCCTACAGTGGTGACACTGACGTGATACCTATGCACCTACTGTGGTGGTAATGCTGAGGCACCTACACTTTTATCACACTTTTTATTTCGTAAGTAAAGAATCAAAAACTTTTTTATTTGACACGTGTTTCTGTGAGTATCGATAAAGCAGGCGCATCTCTACACATCTCAACCCGATACAAAATCGTCTAACATCAGTCAAATGCGATTCAGCCGGGGCATTCGGCGCCCCGTATCAATCACCCGTGTACCATTTTTGGTCCGGAGTATTCGCCACGCCGACTTGGAGAAAAATAGTCCGAAATCAGAACAGTTTTATATTTTGCAGAAATACGATAGCCGAGGCTGTCGAGTCGTGTCTCGGTCACGTATAATTGTTTTTGACATAGGATTTATCTAGCTAGACGTTTTGTTTTCAGAAAATATTTTTCTATACACATCTAATTTTCTTTTCGAAAATCTCACGCTAAACCTTTATATTATGTCTGTACAAGATGGGGTAAATTATATGATTCAAAATATCTGGGAAATTGAAGTCAGATTCTGTACCACATAGGCTAACGTGATAGGACATGACACGTCATCATCATCAGTTTTGTATTATCTTCAATACACGCTGATACTATAAGAACAGTCGTTCAGACTCTCCGATTAATATTTTCTTCATTATCTGCCGTCTAGTTACTACCAGTATATACTTTAGTTCAATGTATGCGAATTTTAAGTAATGACAAATCGACTCCTGTGTATTTCATTCGAATACATTGCTATATCTTTCTTCACAGGAACTTGATATGTTGTGCTTTTTAACTAAATTATTCACTTATCAGAATGTCTAATTTGTGTGTTTTAACGCCTGTACATTTCGTCCGAATATATTGCTATATATTTTTTCATAGGAGCTCGCTATGTTATGTTTTTTACCGAAATTATTCATTTTTATTATCAAAAGCATTATCAGACTGTTGACTTTAATATATTTTGCAATATTTTTGAAATATCTTTTTATATTAAAAATAATAAATTTTTATTTATTTATTTTCCTTCAATATATAGTTGGTTTATTCAATATACGTTGTTAATGTAATGTCCTAGGATCTCACATGAAAGTTGTATCTTAAACTGCTGGAATAAAGTAACACGGTCTCCATAATAAAGCAATAAAAGGGCCGGATCTTAAGAAAAATGATAGAACCTCAGCATAAAATACAAAAGGCTACAACGCGGCGTCGCGTCGGGAGCGGCGACATTTTTCTAATGGCGAAACGTCAAGTCCAGCGACCAGATATGTATTCAGCGTTATGGATCATATAGTTATTGTATAACAAAGACACCCAAAAAGAGGTAAACGCAAATTTCCATACATTTTTTTAAAATGAAAAAAGAGTTTATAATAATCCAGTGATGTGGGCAAATTAGACAAAGCAAGTCAATTTTGAATTCTGAAGTCCAACAGTTATTAAGAAAATTTAGTTATATAATGTGTAGCTATAGAACTGCACCTGCATAACACAATTTGACCATCGAATTCTTAAATACAAAAGGGCAGTTAAATGCATTTTACATTGACGACCACTTTAAATACCTACTTATGATGAATTATATTTTATTTGTCTATTAAGTATTTAAATTTATCGATCACACTTATTATTTTAGTAGTGGTAGAGCCAAGCTGAAGCTATTATTGTTTCAGCACTAATGTGTCGACTCGTCCGGGGAAGCACCACCCTCTCACAGAAAACCGACGTGAAGTAACAGTGCTTGTATTGTTGCGTTTCGTTCGGTCAGTGAGAGAGCCGGAGACCCACCTCCTTCCCCTTCCTCCTTCCCTTCCTGCCCCCCCTCCTCCCAAACACAGGCTGGCAACGCACTTCCGACTCCCCTGGTGTTGCAAGTGTCTATGGACGGTGGTGATCACTTAACATCAGGTGACCCATCAATTCGTTTGCCTACTATGACATAAAAAAAAATCCTTTAGGAGTAGGTGTAAAGTAAAAGGTCTTGGTAGAGCAGCCAAGGCCAATATGGCCAAGCCCATGGTTCAATTCTAAATAATCCAGTGATTTCAATATTTATTGTGCTTAGTTTTTAATATGCGTGTAAGGTGTAAATGATTGTTTTTTTTTTTTTTTTTCGAAATGAATACGCTGTTGACCTGGAAAGGTCTTTACAGTTTCACCGGACTACTGAAGCGAGCGCTGAAGGCACTCAGCCGATTTGGGATATTCGGACGACTAACTCAAGGGTGCACGGCACACCTCGGCTTGGGCTGTCCCCTTATTTGTGCAAAAATCGCGACCTATCTGAGCTAACCTAAGCTAAGCCATCTAGATATACGTATATAAGTTATTGAAACATGCATTTGTAACAAGCATATATGCCCCAACAACTCCTATATGTAGTTTGTGTCGGAAAAAATCCTCAAAATTCTAAAAAAGAACAAACTTCGTGTAGACGTGCACGTTGTAGCAGTAATATAAGGTTTTGTGTCACTGTATCGCGTGAGCAGCGTACTGAAGGGCTCCACGCCGAGGGAATGGACCTAGGCTTGAGCCGCTGCCGAGGGGGGCCTAATGTGGTGTGCGGGAGCGAAATTTACCCCCAGACCACGGCAGCGTGATCTGTGGTTACGCGGGAGTGGGCGTGAACTCGCTCTGTTTGGAGAGACAGGCTGGTACTGATCGTTTATTGTGTATTCCGTACTCTAATACGCAGATTGATATTTAAATGTATTGTTGGGTATATTGTCGAATATTGGTTTCTCATGATTATTCCCGTTTTAAAATTATTAAATCGGGCTTGAGAAACATAGTTTGATACCCAAAATGTAGTAATTTTTCGAAATTTTTCAGTTAAATGCCTACGATACGAAAAATAGTTTCACTTGCATCATCGTTTCATAAAACACCAAACATTTTTTTTTTATGTTGATTGACAGTTGATTGTCTTTTCATAGTTATGAATAAATAATCGATCCATCGTGAGTATCCCAATAGTTATGTAAAGTGTTCTAAGTGTGTCCCTGTTAGCGTACAGGATCGCGGCACGCGTTCAATCGTCCGTTATGGTCCCTTCTTATTTTCGCAGCGACAACACTATACATCACTGGCGAGTTCGCTTTCTCGTCGATGAACTGAGTGTTGTTTATATGGTACCCCTGCACTCTACATTATCGATGCAAAAAACTCAACAAAGAGATAAAACAGTATAGACGATTCTACACTAACTAAGCGTAACGGGAATATTTATCTATCTATACTATCTATCTATAATACATAGTCGTATTCTCGTTGTCTGTATATTGAAAATATTTGCGAATAACGATTACGGGTGATATAGGTAGTGTAACAGAACATAATAAGTTTATACTTAAAAACTTTGCCTGTTTTTGAAAATGTTAATCTCCAATACTGTTCTACGAATTTTCATTAGACTTTCACTGGTAACTTGAACGTAGCTTGAGCAACATATAAACATAAACAATAAATTAATAAAAAATAAAATAACTGAAATCGAAACACGGAAAAAGTACAACTTAATTTAATATTTGACGAGTCTGCTAAGTTTAACATAAGTTGTAGGAAAGTCAAAAGTTGGCGCTTTGTTATTGTTAGTTGTCATTTGAATGGCTAGCTCCGTTTAGTAAAGCAATAAACTCCTTGTCCATATTACGAGACAATAAAAAAGTAAAAAACGAAGTAAGTGTTCATAACTATTATAATATTATTACGCGAGATCGTTCTTTTATAATTAAAATCTTTCATTACTTTGATGTAACAAATATTGTAATTTAATTTACCATTCTTGTAAATCAATTTAAATGTCTGTTAAATAAAAATGCTTGCTTTTTGTAGTTGACAACGCACGACTTCGGCATTTGAATTTTATTATGTTACTAATGTGGAAACGACAGGATTTTAGTAGAAATAAATAAATAGGAATTTCTAACATATCAAATGACTTATTTTATTTAATAAGACGATGATATCAAAGAGTACTTACCTTGTTTCTTATCTTTTAGAGGTTTTTCTGTAGTCGGGTTACAGTTTTTTAAACTTTCTGTTTTATTATGTTTAATAATTTTATTGTCAATTGAATTTGATTTATGTTTCCATTTACCTTTCAGTGCGCATTTATCAATGTTTAAATTAAGTTTATGATGCTACGGTACTGGCAATAAAAACTTTGAATAAATAAAAAAAATAGTACTTAAGTATACGAGTGCATAACCTACTCCAGTATGTTTAGCGTATTAACAAAGTACCTACACAGAGCAACAAAGACACAGTGAGTTTGTAGTCAAACTTATAAATAATAAAAAAGTTACTTGGCTCACTCTAACTATACCTGTAAATATTATGAAAAATGTCACTTTTTGACTGTGTATTTTCTCTTTCGTGTTTTTTTTTATTCTGATACGGTTTTACTGTCATTTAAAGAACAGAAGGTTTATATGTATAATACAAGTATATTATATCTATATAAAGAAGAAAAAGGCGATTTATTTTAATAAAGTCATAAAATTTATAAAAATAAATTATAAAAAATATTCTGGTATATTGCGATCTTATTTGATCAATACTGTATTAATGGTTATTCAACTGTATATTGTAGTTACCTTGCGGATTTTATGTACATTAAGATTGTTCCTTGCAGCATATTATTTTAATGAAAGTCAAAAAAGTGGTTTCTATGAAAATTGTTATGTATCTGCTGTTACAGTTCCACTGTATATATAACTTGCCAAAAATGGATTTGCGTCGTTTAAGACACATGACGCCACACTAAGGTATATAACACCCATTTGAAATCGGGGTAATTCACATTATATTTTCTTTAGTGACACATATAGTTTACATCGCTGTTTTCGAAATTTTGCTAAGAACTACAGGACAAATTTAACGCAAATTAAATAAAAGGAGCGTAGTTTTAAAACTATTCAGTAGTACCATACTATATTCAGTAGAAACATATGTACATAAAGTTATTGCGCCGGTTACATCAAATGCTTTTCAGTGATTGCAACACAGAAATAGAAATAAAAATAGTACTTTCAATTCAGAATTCAAACACGGACATTGCACCGCACCGTATTGATTTTTATTTCTATGTTTAGTCTTGGAAGCAATTCCGTTAGTATCGTTCCTAGATATAGAATACAGAGTATGATTGCATAATTAACTAGTATTAATAATATCACATACATTCGGAAGATTGTGAACAAGTGGTTGATCATGAAATGTAATTAATCTAACTAGTGGGCGCCCAGTGGTCGATATTCGACCATAGTTAATTAATTTTAGAAGTTTGACCTTTATTAGGGATCCTTTATCAAAGAGTATACTTCTATAATCAAAGGTTTTCATCATGGCTACTCAGTTATTTGCCATTTGCCAATGTTTAATTCTATAAACATTATAAAAATCTATGTGTAAATGAAAATTTAAATTAATTATAAAATTGAATCAAAAACCACGTGGTAAAGCTCTCAAATTTTAAGCAAACATAACTTTACGAAAATAAAGAAATTTATCGCAACCCATGACACAATTTTCAATTAATTTTACACGACACCATGGGGTGGTATTTCTGGGTGATATTGAATTAAATGTAGTCTTTTCATTATGAGAAATAGTGATATGCCCAGTATCATTGTTTGAAAAAGTAATGGATCCACAATACAATCAAATGGTGAATCCAAGACAAAGATCTTTTTAATACTACCATTAGCTTTTAAAAATAACTTCTTTTTTGTTGCTACATGAGGTTGAATTGCAACGTTGTAACCGCGGAGGTTTAAGTCATGGATTAGCCTATTATTTGGCTCATTTTTTTTATTAAATCATCATTTGAAGTGAGTTCACCATAAAAAATAATAAACATTACAATAATAGTTATTCATTGTTGAATGTAGGATGAAAAATGATAATTAGAACGTAAGAGTTAAAAAATTCATATAGCCGAGTATAGCAACCTCCTTCACAAACCTTTTTTGAACTTCGTAATTATTGACGGCTGTCAAAATGTCTTTTTTATTTACATGTGTGTATATGCTATGTAAAATTCGAGTAGTAGTGTGAGTAGTGCATATTTTAATTAATTTAATGTACTTAAAATGCATTTTATACAAAATAAACAGATTTCTGCACTTCTCCGCCATATAAACTTTAACTATGTCAAATTTCAAGTTTACCCGTTGACGGGAAATAGGTTAAAAAGGGACACAAAAATTTTGCTTCACGTATTAATATATAGATAACTACAGGTGTCATTCCAATTCGAGTTGTCATGAGGGGTGAAAGACTCGTTATATACTCAAATTATTAAACATAAATTTGCAAGAAACGTCGTAAGTAATATATTGTTTGTTGAAATCCTAATATTAACCAGACGATCTTACTAAGACTTTGTATTGTATTAGCGAATCACTAATGATCCATACTAAATTACTTAATTATTAATTACTACTGACTCATATTGAATAAATAATACTAAAAATACTTAATTTCTAATGGTAATCTATTATTTACTAGATGCCTTATAAAAGCAGCCAGCTACTGGGAACTGTTACTCGCTGAGGTTCTTTGATTTTGATTTGCTGCAACGCTCTTCAGTAGTGAGTTATAAAATAACATGAAAATACATCGATCTTAGATATATCAATATGTGTATATATAAAAATAACTTTAAAAAATATGAAAGACAAAAATGAAATTTACTTTCATTTCGTTTAACTTATCGAATATAAAAAAACACATTTTTAGAAAGTAACAATACCACGGGTAGTAGTTTGCAAAAAAAACATAATTAGCAAAAACAAGCTCGAGAGTGTAGGTACTTTTAATCCTAATTATTTGGTGTTTTAGCCGGGATTTTAGTCAGTCATGTAGTGGATTTTATATTTTATTCATAATCTTGTGTTATTTAACTCTATATCTTGTAAATTTGGTATTTTACGTAATACAGTTAGTTTATTGTGCATAAGTGAAGTGAATGGAAAATAATACCACGGAGCATGAAATTCTGAGATGCCACAAAAACTCCCTGGAAGGTTCTAACAAGGAACCCACCATTTTGTTAGAATACTAATTTACATGACGCTTAATATTGAAATGATCGCACGAAGCTTGTAATATTAATGTCTACGCGACAATGGCACTAATAATCTGAAAAAACTGCAAAAAACAAAGTTAAAAAAAATATTTTCATGAATACACACATCAAAAAAGTCTAAGCAACATGCGTGATATTACAAACTTTACCATTTATATTAATTAATTTCTAAGTATTTACTCAAACAAAGTGCGTAGGTAAGTAAACCATTTTGTTATTGATGACATACTGGCTGGTCGTAAAAAAAAATTTGATTATGTTTTGTTTTTTCATAAAATTCAAATGACTGCGAATTTCTTTGAATTTAAGTGCCTTTTAATTGCTACGTTTAGTCTTGATTTTATAATTTTACCAACCATTTAAATAAAGTTAGCGACAAAATTGAATTGATAGATATTCTTTACGTCATGAAGCGACATCATTTGATGGCAGATGAAATGCAAAGAGCTGTAGGGATGTTGCAAGCGGGAAGTAATCAATCTCAGGTATCTCGACATTTTGGCATTCATAGAAGTGTTATTTGTCGTCTTTGGCAGCGCTACAATAATACAGGAGAATCTGTTGAACAGCATCCAGGCCGTAAAACGAGTACAACCACTCGGTAAGACCGGTACATACAACTGACTGCAAGACACCAGCCGATGTTAACCGCTCGAAAGATAAGTTTGAGGCTACAAATTTCAAGTGGTGTTGATGTAAGTCCTCAAACTGTACGAAATCGACTGCATGAGTACGGCCTACGAGCTCGACGCCCAATCAGGTGCCCACCGATACGTCACGGGAATCGCGCTCGTCGATATGAGTGGTGTAAAAAAACGCATAACATGGACACGGGAACAATGGGATAAAATTATGTTTTCCGATGAGTCGCGATTCGGGTTTAAGCTTGATACAAATGGGTGCGAGTGTATCGTCGGCCCGGAAATACTGAAAGGCTCACGTGCGTTCAGGAAGTTCATCCATACAGCGGCTCAACAGTTATGTTATGGGCGGGTATTATGAAGAACAGGCGAACTGAGCTCGTTTTTGTAAATGGAAACATGAATGCTGAAAATTACATTGAGGATATTCTCAGACCTTATGTCTACCTATTTGCACAAACCTTTGGCTCCGATTCTAGGTTAATGCATGACAAAGCGTGTTCACATACAGCTCGGCGAACCTGTGAATACTTTGCAACGGAGAACATCCGGGTATTGCCCTGACCTGCACAATCGCCAGATCTCAACCCCATCGAGCACGCATGAGACATGCTCCAGAGACGTGTTTTGAAGGACTTTGACGGTGCGACAACAGCCCAACAGCTGAAGGATTTGCTATAATTCCATTGGGAGCGAATACCGCAAGGTGACATAAAAAGTCTCATTAATTCAATGAATAATCGTAGCTGACAAGTTCTGAATAGCAGAGGAGACCATACTTTGTATGAAATTGTTCTATTATTTCACAATAAATACATTTTTTTTAGAAATTTCATTTTGTAAAAACAGTTTAGTTTCTTATGATATCTTAGTTTCTAGAGTATATTCTAATATTGTTCATTTTTGTTATTAAAAGAACTTATAAAGACAACAGCTGTTATTTTTACATCATAGAACCCTAAAGACATTATTTTAAAAATAAAATACAACGTTATAATGTGAAGAACCATCATAAAATTTAAATTAGTACATGTTGCTTAGACTTTTTTGATGAGTGTATATGACTAATAAAATAAAGCTTGATATAAGCTCACTCAATAAACTTAATTTTTGTATTATTTATATTTAGTTATTTTGTGTGACTAGTTTGCCAGCCACTTGGTTATGCTTTTTATAATTTCTTTTGTATAGTTTCAAAGTATTTTTTAATCTCCTCAAAAATTTTCATCCATCTATCGCATGTTGTATTACACTCGACGCGCGGCCGTCGAGCTCATGATTCAATTCAAAATTATTCAGTGATTTAAATAAAATATATTGTGCTCAGTTTTAAGATGCGCCATCTGAATATATAATCTGAATGATTGTATTTGTTATATATTCCGTACTCTAATACGCAAAATTTAATTTATAATTGAATATATCATTCCCTTTCTTTTAATATTTAGATTAAGATTAAAAACGCGATTTTAGTACCATAAATCGAAAAATTTCCCGAAAATTTTCAATTAAATGCCTACGATAAGAAAAAAATTTTTACTTGCATCGTGATTTTATAAAATCGCACAACGTTTTTTGAATGTATATTGAATTTTGAAAATTCTGAATTATAATTCAGAATAAAAATTTCAGAAAGAAAATTAAATTGAAATCGGTGGGTTGTCTATATACGCGTATATAATTAAAGATGAGTGGTTGTACTGATGCGACAGCTCAATCCAATACACAGTCCATTAACGTCATTGGTTACAATACACTTTCGATAATGATGCCGGCATGAATGGAGCGAATATCCGTGATAGCAACTGTCGTCATGCTAGTCTAATGGTCGCCTTATTGTAGTACTTGGAATTCGATTTAATATATTACATTTGCTTTAGATAGTTTGTCAATATAGAAAGATTATATAACTTCACGCTACGACTTAGACTTTAGACTTAGTTTCTTAGGTAATAGTGTTAAGTTTTATAATAAAGTCCAAAAACAAAACTCGCCCGCTCGCAATGGAAGAGTCAACATCGATCTGATGATGCTCTGTGACGGAGCGAAACACGTGTAATCAATTGTCGAGATTACGCGTCAATCTGCAACATATTTTAATTAATTTAGTGATAATTATTATATTTATATTAATTATAGAAAATATAATTAATATATACAAAATATATGTTTATTAATAATTGATTTTCTTTTTGTTGTAGTATGACGTAGTAGTGGTCAATCAATTCCAGGCGGAAGTGTAAAGTAGCATCCACCTTAGTATTCAATGATGGATTTCCGCAAAGCGGCCTTCTTCAATCAAATATCCCAAAACATGTTACCGATTTACCGGACTGTAAATTTAAGCGCCACGTCAAGCGGGTTTTAGTGTCAAAGGATATTATAGAGTGGATCAGTATGTGAACGATAGTGATGTCTGGAATTGACTTCTCTCTGTGCATTCACTATAAGCTATTGTATGATGTATTGGAAATATATTTTAAAAAAATGTACCCGATCGAGTTTCTTGCCGGTTCTTCTCGATGGCTGGGTTGTTTTCCGAACCGATGGTAGTTTTTGACGTTCATAAGGGCCTTATCAGGGCCTAAACTGAATAAAGTATTTTTGATATTGATTTTAACTATAAGAGGCCGGTAGTAACCATAAACGTTAACCGTTTCGGCAAGCTGTCGGCAAGAAGAAATCATGTTTGTGAAATGGGTATGTATAATTTTAAATGAATACGGATAAAACAGCGAGACTAAACTAGTCTTTATTTATTAGGGTGTCCGTTACTTACTAAGTTTGCTTATATATATAATATTAATTTTCCATCTACATTTATCCCATGGAGTGTAGAAGTTTTAATATAGGCTTCAAAAAATTAATTTATATATTTTGATAAGGTAAAAAGTAAAGTAGGTAAAATAAATGTTGATCTTATTAAAATCTCATTAAATTACTTTAATATCCGTCTCAACATTTCTCCGTCACAAGGGATCATAGTAGATTGAGAAATAATAGTATTTCTTAAGTTAATAAAATAAGTAATATATCATTTAATTTCTAGAAAGTGAATAAGTTCTGTGTTAAATAGGAAAAGAATTGTCATTTAGGCACAGTTTAACGGCAACACAATTTTTTTTCTTTTTCTTAAATGTTTTTAGGCTATAAATTGACGATTTGAACGATACCCAAGGCAAAATAACCAACTTGGTAAACAACGGACAACCACTAGTTATTAATGATATTTGGACATAGCGCCATATTAGCACCGACCGCGTAGTTACATTCAACCGAGCGATTTGTACGAGAGCAGTAATCACCTAGAAAGTTGTTACTAGAAGTGGTATATACGAACTCAAATCCACTTTTGAGCCGTTAAATGTCACAACTTGGACAATAAACGAAGAATTAAGTTCCAGCTATGTTGTCGTTTTGTAATTATCTTTATTAGATTTAACGTTTTATTTCTTCAATTGAAATTTTATACACTGTGTTTTGTTACGCCCTACGTCAGTGATGATGAAACTTCTGAGTTTCGAGCGCCAATAGCTTAAGACAGAAATATTTATAGGCATATATCAGTGAGTTACTATTGACCTGCGTTAGTACTACAGACAATATCGAAGGAGACACTATTGACCTGCGTCCGTACTAGTGACCATATCGGAGGAGTTACTATTGACCTGCGTCCATACTACTGACTATATCAGCGGAGTTACTATTGACTAATTATTATCTACCCCGTTCTGAAACACCATTAGTTGGAAGTATCGGCTGTTCATGCGTTTGAATATTATTGTCTGTCAACTTTGGTCATCCTTGCTCAGACAGTTGGGTTAGTCATATCTACATTCAGTGTTACATTCCTATATCGGCTAACGTTGTAATTCGATTGGTCTTGGTGGATTGTTCGGTCAAATCATGACCATGATGTTACCATGAATTACGTCATATTGTGCATTATGGTAAAGAGGAAATTTTAAGATTCAAACGTGTGCTGAGCTCTGAGTCTTGTCGTTTAAGAATGATGATCATAAAAATCAGGAATAAGTAGACTTTTCTGAAAATTACCAGTAATAAATGTATCATTCCCGGTAAGTAACGATGTTTTTTAAAATTGTATGCTACAAAAAGTTCGATTGGCCTTATCTGAGAGGTCAGCGTGTGGTCCATTTAAAAGAGTGGCCGCATTTATTGGCTGATCACGTTTTTGAGAAGGGGTGCGAATTAAAAGCGCTAAGCGATTAGACGTATTGTACATAATTATTTGATTACTTTTGCTAATCAACAGTCAATTTTAATGCATAGTTAATCACGGGCAAGGAGTGTTATATCGAACATTTTGAAAGAGATGCGTATACTCTTAATACAAGAAATTACAAATGAGTCATCCCATGTGCTAAGTTCAGTACAACTAATAAAAGTTGATAATACTTCTGTTAGGTTCTACAATAAGATACTAATGTATATCACTTACTTGCTAAACAATACGCTCTAGAATCATTTCAAGCAGATAAAAGGTCATTATAATGATTTTTTAAACTTATTTAAGCCTTGCAAACACGTAAGCGTTTAATGACTAAAATCTTAAATTACAGGCAATAAAAGTAAGCCTCAGTACATCGCAACTACACTGAATAGTCTAATTGCACATCTGATTGCAATAACATCGAGTGGTACGAGCACGAAGTAGTATTCATTGATATTATGAGTAGTGCTCTGTTGGCTCGGAGACGCGGTCATTATACGAGAACCACGGTGTTTTCTTGCGACCATCCCGACCACTGCTTCAAAAGCTACCACCTTAGTCGACTGGCTCGTGCATTATTGCACGTCATCGAAGCCCCTTTAGGACAACGAAACTGACATCCGGCTGTCGTCACTGAGGCGGGCTACCAGCGCTCTCTCTACCATCTTTGAGAGTACTATGTCCACCCACCGTCGGGGAACGCCGCCTCGCCTCACCTCACCTCATTCCACCTCACTCCGCCTAACCACAGGTCCGTGACGTATGAGGGTGAGAGGTATCGCCATATTGACAGGAGGCCCCAACTCAAACGAATGCTGCATAAAATACAACTGTTGAGTAAGGAGTTGACCACGCGACTTAGCTGTGCAGCAATATACCACGTTGGTGTAGGTTATAATATGGTTATTCTTTGTAAAATTCAAGTTTCGTTGAGCAGCCAACCTGACCTCCACATGTGACATCCACGCCGCGGTAAACAATTTTCCTGTACTTTTACTTAATTCGTTCTCACTTGGTATACTTTTTGACCAATACATTTAGTATGACAAGTGTCATAACTTTATGTTGTATAATCTATAATTCCCCCAATAAATAGGGAATGCAATGCAAAATAATATTTCAAATTTGACTGGCAGTTTCAGATATTAGCGCTTTCAGACAACGAAAACATCACTCTCCTAAAATCATTACATAGTATAAAACTAAGTCCACTACGGTATCTGTCTGTTCGGGATAAACTCAAAAAGTATTGAACGGATTTTCATGCGGTTTTCACTAGTGGATAAAGTGATTCATGAGGAAGAATTTGGTATATAATTTCTCATGGTTTTTTTAATTATCAGGGTGGGACAACGTCCGCCGGGCTTGCTATTACGATACAAAATGTATTCTTCAAAAATACAGTTTCTTGTATTTTTGTTTTAACTTCGAGGTAAGGATATTTATTGAATTTTATTATATCTATAGTGCATTGTAATTTTATTTTATTACAAGAAAAGGGATATAGTTAATAAATAATCGATTTAAGTGAATCAATTTTCCTCGAGCGAGTTTAGAATTTTGTTTAAGCAAATAATGTGATCACTCCACTTTATAATACAGATGTTAGATTCCGCTACAGCTTGTGGATAGGACCACACAAAGTTAGTTCTCGCCATCGGCATACAAATTCATCAGCGAGTTATGTTTGTTGTTAACTTTGTTCTCTTGATACCTATAAATTGTTGGAAGGACGCGCACGCACCCTGATACCATTCGATTGACCCCCGGCATAGTATCCGTACGTGGGTAGGATTGAAAAAGTTAACTATGTTTTCAATAGGAAATCGCCGGATTTACAGCATTTTTTCGTCCTGCATTCTAGTTCATTAAAGTTTTACTATTTGTGTTTATTTGTACATAACATGAAATTTCATAATTTGTAAATTGAAATTATTAATTTTAGTTTAGTTAAAATATTTATTAGCACACTGAACAAAAACTATATGCATTTTTATACAGTTTATTAACTAATTAAACGTTTCATAGACAACACAACCTTAATACAAACTATAAATATTAGATGTACATAGGCCACTTTTTCTCCTGCCAAAAGAATACCACTCAACGCGTCTATAGAAGTTTATATAAATTACTTAGACACTTATGAGGCACCTTTAAGTATTAAATTATACGCGTCCGAAGTTGGCGTGAGTTGTTAATCCTAATATAATAGTTATTATAATTACGAATATGAGTTTGTTTATCAAGCTTTCTCATCTCAACAACTCAACTGATACAGAAATATAGTTAATTTTCATATAGAAAAAAGTACTAAGTAAGTTCACGATCATCATTTAAATTCGAGCAACGCAGAGGACAAAAGAGAGTATAAAGGACAATATTCTGCTTAATTTATTTATCCAAGAATGATAAATATTTTTAAATTGACAATGTTATCCACTAAAGTTGTTAGGAAGGCATATTTAGAAGATTATTATGTAACTCTATGTATTTCACATATATTTAAAGTGCCTTTTGTTTCCAAACTGCAAACAGCGTCGTCGTGTAAATCAGAATTGATCATGGTGTCAGTCTGAGTATCGCAAGAGGGTATTTATACGGACTTCCCTATAAGAAGGAACGGAGTAATGAGTTTTTATTTGGCAAAGTTCGTCGGCCGTCTCCTTCGACACGCGAACACGAGTTGCTAGGAAGGTGTTGTGTGTAATAATAACATAAGCGATGGCGTTTATAACATTAATTTGATAAATGAATTACACGCTAATCTGCAACATATTCTAATTTCAAATATATAAATATTTAGTGTCATGATGTTTGTTCAGGATGAATTCCGAAACCAATCAACCAATCTTCATGAAAGTTGGCATCTATGTATAATTTGGTCCAACTTGAGACATAAGATAATTCATATGTTTATTAATGGTCTCAATATCTCTTAACTGCATATTAAATTATTGCCAATGTTCATTGTTTTTTAATAATTGTTAGTTTCATCGGTCTCAATTAGCCGGTGCTTTAAATTAGTTTCTTCATAAAAAACTGTAGGACCGACTGTTTTTGATATCTTATAGATACCACCACATTGTAATTTGAATCTCTTTTTCAACCACTGAATGACAATTACGCGTGGCCGCGTCAACTAGTTCATCACATATATTTTACATACTAACAGTGCCATCATCCGTCAGATTCAATAGTGAACCAAGGAACTAGTTTTAAGTTATTTTTGTAGTTTTAATTACTAATATGTCGCACTCTCTCTGTTACTTCTTTCAGATAAATTTTATGAGGTACAACGTCGTATGAAAAAAATCATAAGTTTTTTGTCGCAATGAGATATGATAGCGATCAATCAATTCCAGACGGTAGTATAAAGTAACTATACAATACAATAATATTTAATTACAGATTTTCACAAAGTAACGCCTTTGTACTTAAATGTTGATCTGAGAGACTTACGATGGGAAGGTAATACGTATACGTTTATCAACAATTACTCATTTCTAAAACTATATTCTGCTTATTTTTACTTTTTTTTTTTATTTTACTATAGAAGGTCTAAATTTTTGAGTAAAAGTATTTATTTATTTAATCGTATGGTTAAATAGAGTATCCATCTTATATTATCGTCGCTTGCGCACACTGCTTATAAAGTGAAACCGCTTGCGCTTGTCGCTTCGTTTGCTAATGCATTCGTATTGTAACTAATGCATGCTTGCTTTACTGTGTAGAGTTCCGGCGTCCAATGGCTGCCAAAGTTTCATGTTATTTTGTACTTTTCCGCATTACGACATATGACTCCACATACGACTGTACGTATTGTATTATTTATTCTGTTGTTAAAAACTTTAAAAACTCGTAAACCCATATATCGAGCAATTCGTGTTTTAGTATTCAAAAAAAGGATAAAATTAACTTTTTGAAACTAGTAAAATACTTAGTCCGTAAATCAAAAGTATTTTATTGAATTTGGGTTTTTTTTTTTTCGAGATGTCTACGCTATTGACCCTGCAAGGTCTTAACAGCTTCACCGGACTACTAAGGCGAGCGCTTAAGGCACTCAGCCGATTCTATTTTGGCAACCAGCTCAAGGGTGCGCGGCACACCTCGGCTTGGCTGTTGCCTGTTGCATGCAAGATCGCGACCTATCTTAGCTAACCTAGCTAACCATTCATATATGTATGAGTTGTTGAAACGTATATGTGTACCAAGCATACACGCCTCAGCAACTCCTCCATATATTTATTATCGGAAAATTGAGAGTTTTTCAGTTCGACGAGGGAAATAAGTAAACCCTTCTACTTTCATGTGTAAGCGTGTTGGCGTGCACGTGTGTGGGGGTGATCGTGTAGTGTTTTAGCAGTGATGTATATTTGTGTGTCACCGTATCACGCAAGCAACGCACTCAAGGGCTCCCTACCGAGGGATCGAACCTAGGCTTGAGCCGCTGCCGTGGGAGGCCTAATCGGGTTTGAATTTGGGATCTAATAAAGCATCTACGGACGTTAAAACTACCACCGCTTCGGATAATAACTCACAAGAAGTTCTATCGGGTTCATCTTTTTAACATACATGTGTATACAATACATTACAGTTACAATAGTTTTTAGTGGATGCACAGAGAGGAGTTAATTCCAGACATCACCATCGGTCATATATTGACACCAAAACCCACATTATATGGCGTTTAATATTTACAGTCCAGTATATCAGTTATAGGTTTTGGGACTTTGTTATAAAACCTAATACTATTACCTAAAATCTGTTACTGGTTTTACTGAGTCTGAATCAAGACACGACCAATTTCGCACAGTTTCTCGCATTTAACTTATGCTTTCAAGTTTTTGCCAACATACATAAAATCAAGTCTTACATTACACTTACTTACGTAGTTATGTTTATATTTTAGATAACTCAAACAATATAAATATAAGTTATTCATGTGTTGTGTTCATTCATTATTTATGTGTTGTTATGACGTATAAACTATACTAATGCAAAGTTTCATTAAAATCTGCTTAGTATTTTTGCGTGAAAGATTAACAGATATCCATCCAACTATACAGACATTTTTTATTTGTAATTTTAATAGGCGACAATGAATATCAATTCTATTTAAAAACGACTATTAAGGATTTCAAAATGGCAAAATAATGAAATTTCATCTAACATTTTAATAATTCTTGGAAATCCCTAATTTAAAAGTTGTACATCAAAGGCGAGGCCTAACCGCGTTTTCGTTTTACAAAAAAAATGATGAAAAGGCAAATTAATCGCGTGACGCTATTCGGTCCACGGGCGGAATCAAATCACTCAGTGGATTAGCGTTAATGGCCTCCTTTCACACTTCTATATTAAATTGATGACTACCCACGTTATATCAGAGGCACTCGATATTTCCCGCGACTCGAGATGTAATAAAAGGGAACGTGAGTGGACTTCTTATTAATAGGTTGTTCGTGGTGGAGAAAAACTTACGAAATTAAACGGTCCGTCAGTTCTTCTGATGGCTGCGCGTTGGGTCCAAACTTATAATTACTTATTGTGCTCAGCCTATTAGATCCTATATAATAAATACATCTGGAACGAATGTCATCAATTAAGAAGAACTTTGTGATTTATTGCATTTCATATATTTATTAGATATTTTTTTAATGTCAAAACGCAGCAAACAGGCAGACGGTTTGAAAACCATTTCATCATATGTTAAGATAAAAATGGTTACAGGTGTTTTCCGACAGATTTTTAACTTGCCCTATGTAACTAGCCTTACTACAACATGTCATAGTTTTATCGTGTTATTTTCCTCAACTGAAAGCTCACATTTATTGTAAACTTCGAATTACGAAGTGTTGATGTAAGGAGACGCATCTTATACGGGGTCTTCGAAATAGTATCTACCGAAAAAGCTAAGTAATGTAGTAAACAGACGAACAGAATACATGTACCACGAAATAAACTGGGGTTGAGAAGAACGTAAAGATTAAAACGTGGTTTCATCTATAAGATATTTATAACAGTCGGTACTACAGTCTTCTGTCAAAAAACTAATTTAAAGTGCCATCTGTTCGAGTCCGTTTAAACTTACAATAATCAACATTGACAGTCATTTAATTTGTAATTAAAAATGTTGAGGCCATTAATCGAAACAAATTATACTATCTCTCAAGTTGGACCAAATTATACCTAAAAGCCAACTTTTATAAAGATCGGTTAAGTAGTTTCGGAGTTCATCGTGGGCAGACATCATAACAATGGATTTTCATATATTTAGATTAACGCTGGTTACTGGCTCGTAATAGCGTAATGAATTTACACAGTTTTATTTTATTACAGACTAGATTACCCCACTGCTTCACATGCGTTTATTTATTTTCGTCTGGTAATTTTGTCCTTACTAAATTTTATGAATTTTAAAAGTAACATTGATTATTCTTTATAGTATATAAATTTGTAAGTAACACAAACAGACTGAACCCAAATCGTCATCTAGATATGTTGAGTATATTTAAAATATCATTTTTTGGATTACATATTCTTACCGTGTACAGAATTTATAAAAAATCTTAAGGAATTGTCATCAGAATTCCTCTAATGTAACGATTTTTTCTTGTTAACTTTAGAATAATACAATCCTCAAAGTAACTCCTTGAGTCTGTATATGAGCGTTTTTACTTTTCGATTGAGCCTAATATAATGGCTGATTAAAATGAATGTAAATAAATTTGCTTTAATCAAATCTATTCCTAAAATCCCTATGTTTTTTACGAAAGACCGATTCTTAATGCAATAGATTTTACACAACCGAAAATAATTTATAAGAATTCCCTATGAGGAGTATTCTCTGTGAATAATTATGCATAGTACGGGTGTCAAACAGTATATTTGCCACGAATGCCATCTATTGAATGTTATTCAAAGGGGCAATTGTTATAAAAATTTATCAATTTCGGTTTTTACGAATTTTCTTTCTAACTAGCACTGAGGTAAATAAAACAAAAAAAAACTTATTGAAACGAGTGTAGCCGTTTTCGAGTTTTTACCAGACTAACGCACCTTAATTGATTCTTATGCGTATAGAAGACTAGCTTCTACCCGCGACTTCGTCTTATTGTGCTAACGCTAACACGTAACGGAAGCTCTCAAAAGGAAAAAAGACCTGGTTTTGAAACATTATTCATTGGTGCTCGGCTCGTATTAGTCTTAGCGTGATAATATATAGCCTATAACCTTCATCGATAAATTAGCTACTTAATACTGAAATATTTTTTTAAATGAGACCAGTAGTTTCTGAGATTAGCGCGTTCAACCAAACAAACTTTCCAGCTTTATAATATTAGTATAGATAAATGAAAACAAAGAGTTCCACCGCAGCGAGTAAAGTCGATTCCGATATATCATAGTAATAAGCGAAATCTGAAACTGCACAAAGTAGACGGCAAGGACGAGCGTAGGGGAGTGTATTGAGCGATGGGAGCTAGACGAATTAAGGGAACGAGATACTGTCAGTCTGCCGGAATTCCGGGAGAGTTGAACGTGCGGTAAACATGGGTGGAGGGGGGTGAGTGTTCTTTGTAATCTAATATTGCTGACTGACTTCCCGTCTAATGACATGTTTTGATGATAATGGATTTTTCAACTAACATGTATAAATATCTAATATCGTTATCTATCAGTGGAACGTTATAGTACAATATATTTAAATATAATATAAAAATGCAGAAACGCAGATGTAGCTCTAGGTGGTAAGAGTTACTTTACACTTCTCGCTATACTTTGGTCAACACTAACATTGTCTTTATAATTAATAGTTTATATGTTAAATTAGATTCGTTAACTTTGCTTTATCTTAAAGCGCATGTCGTCGGCAATGTATTAAATGCCTGCTTATATTCTCTTAAAGTTTATTGTTCAATAAAATAAAATATGTATCCGGACGTAAACTTTATAAATTCGAGGCTGAGTATATACAGGAGCGTTTGAGGTTTGCTTTTCTTTTTATATTTAGTTTATAGTGGTATAACGGATAGTGCAATAACTTAGAGTGAGTCGAGTCTGCGCGACAATTTAAAAATATTGCTAGCTTCAGATGTGAACGAAGGTAGAATGTAAAGCGATTGCTTTCAGTGGAATAATATATCACAGTATTACAAATATTTGATAGCCAGTTTGTGAGGGTTATAGGTTATGCCAATTTTTGATTATATTCGTACTTTTACGACTGCCTGTAATAAATAATAATTATACGAATTAGACATTGTATCGAGTGTGTTACAAGATGACGTCTGTATCAATAAAAATAGTTTGATAATAAATCAAATATAAAATATCCTTAGTGAGATATTCAGAGCGTTTGGGAAATCTTCGCACTGTACGATTGTATAGTAAGCAAAATGACTATTAGGTACCCCTGGGCTGGTGTAGTGTATACGCCTGTTTCTTTCAGAAGACTCATTTTTACTTTAGTATATCTAATGGAATAATGTTTTAAACAACTTTATCGCAGATCATAAAGATAAACTTGACGTATAACAGATTTGGTGAAGGAAGCATTATAGTAGATCAAATCAAATTAAAAATACTTTATTTAAAAACTAAATTTAATGCTATAAATGTAACAAAAATGTTTCCCAATCATATCGTAACAAGTAAAAAAGCTCTTATGACAACTCGTAATAAGAAATAACGCGTTTAAAGGTTTAACAATTTTATTATTTTAAATATTGCTAACTCACTGCCGAGTGATTAACCTATGTTGTTATCGAAGAGTGGTTTTTATGAACAGAGATGTTGAAAACTTAGTATTTTACAATTGAAATACAGCGACAGCGTTTTATAATTTTTAGGATTCTGTTTTATGTTGGCACCAAGTATAGACTGGAAATAGACAAATCTATTTATATTTTAGAACATTCTGACTTTGTGTTTGTCTGAATTTTTAAATAAGGAAATTAGTTTACAAAAAAACAACCATTCATTACTTATTGAAGAAATAATATACATGTTTAGAGATTAAGTATTTAGTTGTTTTTAAATAATCAAAACAGAGTGTTTCGTAAAGACACACGATCTAAGTGAATCATTAATGAAATAAACATACAAATACACATGTGATTTGAAAAATAATTTACCGTATGATATTATGTTCATTGGTATTTTTCATGTGACAAAATATATTCAAACGTACATTACACTTCGCAGAATTCATGTGCTTGTATCAATCATGGAAGTATACTTTGTATTTTTTGTTTATAAAGTTTTGTATGGTAAGATTATGGTAACAGGTTCTCAAGTGCAGTCGTCAGAACACACGTCATCTTTGTGATAGATTTTCAACTTGAGAATGGAGACTAGAAGAAAGCGCAACCGACATGTTATAATCTCATCATGTTTTCCAACACTGAAAGGTTAGACTCATTGAAGGAACAGTTAATCTGCATAATGTCCGTATACGCTACTATTGAGCTATCATTGCTTCGACTTGTAACTCTAGTACTAGTCTTAGCACTAGGTAAAAGAACGTTGTAATATTTTTTCAGTGTTGAACATCACGAAGAGATATAGTTAAATTTTTATTGATCACCTTTGAAATAGTAGTACTTAAAACATATTATTTCACTGTGATACAGTTATGTTATAATAGCTACAATAAATACCAACCTATTTATTGTTTACTAGCCCCTGCCCGCGACTTCGTCTGTGTATTAATAGTTACTTTTGGCTAACGATAACACACAGCGGAAGCTCTCAAGAGGAAGAAAAATATATAATCTTTCCCAATAAATTAGCTATATAACACTGAAAGAATTTTTTAAATCAGACCTGCAGTTCCTGAGATTACCCCCCTACAACGTCACAAACTCAGAACGTCACAAACTTTACCTCTTTATAATATTAGTATAGATAATACTACATACGCAAGTTGTAAATATAATCATATTTTTAGCCTCGGTGCAAGCGAAGGCATGTACAAACCTAACATGTGAAATATATTCACTTTACTGAGATAAAAAAAAAAACTAAAAGAAAAAGTCAGTTCTGATTCACAGCTAGCCATTACGTAGATCCGCGACATCATAGCAGGAGTGGGAGGAGGGTTAACAAAAAGGTGATATTTTTTCTTACGTGTCGCTTATCTCGGGTCCCCATCCGTCGGTCAGGACAATAGCGCTAAGTAGCCGAGCCAGCAAAACACTGGCCCAACCGGAGATAGCCGCGCCCGGTTTTTGTCACGTCTCTGTGCATAGTGAAGGGAAATTTTTAGCTTTGGGTTAGTAATTAGTGTCATAATTTCGTTCTTATTAGTATGATATAAATTGCTTATATATAGTTTGGTTAATGTGTCTAAGTAAAGTGGATGGAAAATAATACCACGGCGCATGGAATCTTGGAAGCCACAAAAACTCTAGAATATTCTAGAAAGGGGGCCACCGTGTTTTAGGACCATGAATTTATTGCAATACACTTGTTTGTTACTTACTCGACAATGTCAGTAAAAATCTTCAAGCATAGTTGTCAAATTTAACATTAAAAAAAAAACTATTATTAAAGTGTCATGTTATTGTAAAATAGTGGCTAACGTCCTAAAATTTTGTATAAAGACTTTGTGATTATTTAATTTTTCTGCTTATATTTTAAATTGATTAAGTAACTTAAAATTAAACCAGGTCTAATACATTAAACAGACTTGTTCTAATTAATTAACTGTAATGCTTGAGGCATACAACTGATTTATATTATTGTGGATGTCTAATATTATAGGCTTACAAAAAGGTTACCAAGCATAATTTTCCCTAGGGCATAGAAGGACATGAGGGCAAGTTATTAAAACACACTCTACAAGGCTGATAATACAGCAGTGATGCCCCTTATGTTTCATTTGTCCATAAGCAACGGTAACTATGTACACTCAGGTGGGCCGTCTACCTCTATTCCGCCCTTTTAAATAAAACAATTGTCTTAAATTTGAATCCATTGCTCTCTATCGAAAAAGGACGTTTGTTATTTTTTATTAATTCATCAAATATTACATTATCAGTAAAGATATAATTGATTCGTACTGTGTTATTTTATCTTGAAGACGAGACTTGAATAGATGAATATTTTTTTGCGATTTGAATGTGCGATGAAAAATGTGTAGCTATAATTTGGAGTTCCATAATCCATAACATATTGTTACACTCTTTAGATTAGTAAGTTACAAATTTTCTTCAAAAAAGCCTATACAACGTAAATATATTTTTTGAAAATTGTCTAGTAATCTCTGTAGTCTAATTGTTGTATACTACCAGTAGCTAATACTAGACTCTGGATAATTAATTGGTGCAAATGAATTCGTATTAATATTCTATATACCTGTTCTTTTTCAAAATTTTATTTACTGTGTCCAACCCAGTTCCTACACATACACCAAACTTACTACTGGTAAGTCACAGAATAATACAGTTACAGTTTAGTTTAATATAATGTTAGGTAAGTAAATGTTGGAAACATCACTAAAATGTTATCCGTGGAGCGGCTTGCGAGCGCCAACGCCGATGAACGCCTTGTTTTTTGCGCTCAGAATTATGAATTACGCTACGTATCTGGTTGCTTTGCGATAATTTGTCAAAAGGATTTGATCACGGACGTGATATTCCATCGTTGAATTGAAAATCCGTTAATGAAATTACACTAATTGAAAGATGTTGACTATTTAATATAAAGATATTTACAGTATTTTAATTATGTGTTGTTGTGTTTATTTTGTTTGATTAATTTTGTACAAATAACAACATATTTTGCATGTACTGACCATTGACGTTTTCTCGAGGTTAATCACCACATATTATAAAATTAAGTCTTCTGCTACGTCTGTCTGTCTGTACGCGTTAAACTCAAAAACCACAAAACTGAACGGAATTTCATGCGGGTTATGTCACTAGATAAAGTAATTCACAAGGAAGATTAAGGTATATCATTTTTCCAGGTTTTTTTTTTATCAGAGCGGGACAACGTCTTCCGGACACCCTAGTATATAACACTATTACTAAAATATATATATTTTTTTTAATATGTGTGCAATAGTTCAAAGTATAGTAAACCGATTTTAAAAATTCTCTCACGTATAGAAAGTTGCATTATCAGTAAGTAACATGGGCCGTATTTAATTTTCAAAGTGTACTTTAACGCGCGTAAGCCGAGTAAATGCTGGTATTTACTATAAGAATAATATTGACCTATAAATAATTACACCAGCCCACGTTTATATAAAGTTTATTCTTATCTCAGTAAATCACTGCGCTGTATTCGATAGTATGCGCATTTCAATCTACAGACGACGGTTACATACAGGGATTTACATTTCCTTGCTAGTCGCCGCTGTCGAACTATCTGGGCGTTTATTGCCCTGGTACTTTCGAATATTTTTAACTCTGAGAAATCTTTGTTTATTTTCCCACAAGATGGTTATATTATGAGAATGTATGGAATGTATTATGATTTCTCAGTAGGTTTTCGTTAATTATAAATTATGTGGTGTTACCAATTAATTTTAATTAATAAACGCACATAAATTCACGAGAAATCTTGGAAGTACGACGGAGTTCCAATTTGTGAACAGACGCTATATACTCTATTGATTTTAATTGTATCGACATCATAATCTGAAGCTCAAATAAAACCCTAATGCTGATATTATTTGGTACAAGAAATTTCACTAAAACAGGCGAAGTTAAATAAAAAAATTATGAAAGTATTACTATTACAGGTACCATCTCGTTTGCAGAATGAAAACAAACAGTTTTATAATCTATTCCTCGGCGGCCATGAATCAAGTTGCGAGTGATCGCAGTGCACAGTGCAATGGAACGTGCATTTATAAAGTGGCCCCAACGGGAATCGCGTTTATAAAGTGGCCCCAACGGGAATCGCAGATGGTAAAGCTCAGTGGTTCGGATTTTAGATAACTGTGGCTCGTTCCAGATAACTGCAGTCGCGGGACTCCAGCTTCAATACGTTGAAACGCTAGAGTTGGTTTGAGATCGCCATTTCGTATACAATTATTTTATGAGTAATTTACATATTGACTCTGCAGAGTATGCATCACTGAAATAACTAATTGTGTTTTTCTGCTGTTTGGTCTCACTACAGATGTTACAAACACCACTGTCACCACGTTGGGCGTCACTGTAGGAGTTTCCGTAATATCACGTCAAAGAGCGTGATGGTAAAACTCGAAATGCGTAAAATAGACTGTTTAATTTTAATCCCATATATAGTATTTATTTCGACAAAAGATCCTTCACTTGTTTGAATGATATATTCTATTTACAATAAATTCAAATATTTTAGCCAGTTTTTCAAAGAGGATGATTCGAACATGAGAGTTACATGTTTTAACCTTGATAAATAATAGCACCAATTGTTCCGGTTTCGGAGAGGCGATGAATAGTGTGTGTATGTTGACAGATCACTTAATATGAAACAAATTATTATGATATAAAGTTTAGGTAATATAGAATCGCTTTTTGCCAAGAAAAACAATTTTTTGATTTTCACTGTGCATGTGTTTCGAACGGTTAACCAAAACGATGGCAATGTAACCTTAAAGTACGAATATACATTTGTATGATAATTTTAAAGCTGGTGATTCGATATTGCTGCGTATACAAAACTGGTTATTGATTTGCATCGTCACGTTTTATTTGTGGAATTTCTTAACTTATCTCACTTTAAATCGAGCTTTTATTTCTTAATAAATACTTTTGTTAGAAAAAAATATATTGATAATTTGGTGACTACTGGTGACGACACATAGTTTTCCTATGCTAACGGCAGATTAAAGAACTATGTAAATTGCTCTAACGCGAAAAGTTTTTCTGTTGATTGTGCTGAATGGGAAGTAAAGTTGATAGTTAGTATGAGCAGATTATTAACTAATTAAAATGAAAATATTAAAGTGTATTTTAACTACAGTATCATACTACATTATGTAGTACATAAACGTAGATTAAGAGATTCCTCATTCTTTAGCGTTTTATTATGACACTAATTTTCATTATGACAAATTATAAAATATAGGGAATCGTAAATACAAACGATGGAATTGAAACATTTGTGTTACAAGGAACCGTTTTAGATGAAATAGTACTACAAAAAGCTGATTTCACGCGTTGTTCCCAGGCGGCTACCCATCCAAGTACTGACCGTGCCCCACGTTGCTAACTTTAACACACTACTTGACACAGACACCCACCGCTTTTTGGCTCACAAAAAGGTTAGCGATGCAAATTTGAAAGCCTTCCCATAAGAAATAATAATATATCTTTGTGTTTACTTTGATAACAAATATTAATATTATTGGAATTATACTAAACAAGATTTTCTTGTAAATGAAAGATGACAAAAAGTTTTATTGTAAAACAATTATATGTTGTACAGTAAGTAAGTAACATGACAGAAAAAACATAGTGACGACATCAACATTGAACAAAATGGTCCAGAAATGACAATATTGACATACAACCAGGTATAACATAGTATTAGTATAGTACTATAAAATTTAATCCAATAAAAATAACAGCCCATGGGAATCAAATGTATACAGTTTCTCCCCTAAAACAATCTAGTTACACTCGTAATGGACTGCATTTATTTTACGTCTCAAGGCAAGTAGCCGCCGAGACGAGTGTTTCCGCTGATCATTCAACATAGTCTAAGTTGTTCTCGCTTTTATGTTAATGTTGGAGATAATAAGAAAATCTCTTCTTTGTTTTCTTCTTTTCATGATACAGTTCAAAAATTACATTTACAGTAAATTTTCGTAGTTAAATTTATGAGGTCTTGATAACATTCTACATGTAGTTCTAATCATGTAGTCATTTTTGTGATACCCAGATAAATAAAGACTTCATATAATACGTTATTTGGGGTATCAAGCTATCGCATAATTACAAGACGCATGGTGGTAGACCCTTTTCTAGTGCTTCTTAGTTTGCATTGGGTAGTTGTTCAACATTTACTGGAGTATTTCCATTGAATATTATCATAAGAAGTTTTTATGAAATTGACTTTGTATTTTGAGAATACGGTTGTATCAAATTATTTATCGGAGATTTGGGTAATCATCACCATTTCCAGTGATGTCCTTTGCATTGTTTATCTTGTATTTTCAAAATTTTATACCATAATAGTTTGCATAAAATGGACGCGAAATATCCCTGGAGGTTGAAAACGGAGAGGTCTGCATGAGATGAGTTGTTTCTAAAACGACTACTCGCATGGGAATAGTTGCAGTGAGCTTTGTGTAATACGATATGATTGTTTAACGAAAAATATATTTTTTTTTATATAATCTACTGGCTTACCCGGCCTTACGTTGCTATGCTCAGTTATTATATATTAAATTTAAATTATGAAAAAAAAATACCTATGAGATATTTATAACAATTAATCCTACAGTTTTCTGTCAACAAACTAATTTAAAGCGCCATCTGTTCGAAGCTGATAAAACTTACAACCAATAAAGATAATCAACATTGCTAATAATTTCATTTTTAAATAAATAGACCGAGTCTATTAATCGAAATATAAATTATCATATCTCTCAATTTGGACCAAATAAATGCCAACTTTCATGAAGCTCGGTTGAGTAGTTTCGGAGCTTATCGGGGACAAACATCATGATACTGGATTTATATATTTTTTTCTTCATATTCTTCTGTTCTTCAGACTCTTGGTTCGCATCTTTTTTGCTTTTACTTTTTTTTAATTGTCTGCGTGAAAAATCGTATTTGTGAGCAACTATTGGGTGTTTTTATCTCTTTAGTATTATTTTATTGGAATAAATAACTATTTATTTATTTTTGTTTTTTATTTGAACAAATTGTTTATTATTTTAGAGTGGATTTTTAAATGATATTGAATTTATGGCGGTTTTATTATGAGCCTTTATGGATCCTTTCCTGGATTTATATTATAACATATATTAAGATATGTTCAAGATTTTGATCATAATCTCATCAAATAGCCAATGTTGTTTAAGATAGATACGTAAAAACCTAGAGGGAGACTGGCTTTGAAGTTCAGCTGTTGGAACAGACCAACGTGTGCTTAACGACAGATTTACAACTTGAGGGTATTAACTTAGAGGTATTAGAGAGTATTAGGTTATCATTACGATGTTCTTCCTTCATCGCAAAGTTCAGACTCTGACGAGAGGATTCGAACCTATGAACTAACACATCGTTAGCTCAAAATATATTTGTTCACATGCTGCTCTTAATTAATCTCTATGTTATATTTTAATTCAGGAAAATAACCGCTTATATAGAAATGTAAAAATTATAAACTGACGAAGAACATTATCATATTGATACTTTTTTAAAACAAATTTTAAAGGGTATTATTGTACCTGGTATCAATAAAAATTACACAAATAATACTGTACTGTATATTTTAATAACTTTGAAACTGAATTTTTATCTAAGAAGTTTCCGCAAAACAGGTATCTTTTTTATAAGAATGAGTTAAAGAGAAACTGAGAAAAGGAATATTTTAGTTAAAGACAGCCTTTTAGTTTAAGTGCCCGCGTACCAAGAACATTGACATCAGGTGATTAGTTTAGATTTCTCATTAAAATTATTTATATATTCATAAAGGTTTATAACCCATCCCTCTGTCTATCTGTTACGTGATGGCATAACATTTGCAATAAATCTTTAAACTAAATGCTTTTTTTATAATTTATAGATTTTAGCGTTTGACCATATTCTCATCTGATATTAAATTACAATACAGTCAAATTTGGTAAACACGCCAAACCTAGAAGAGACTGGCTCTTAAGGCCAGCTGCTGAAGCAACTGGTGCTCTGCGACAGTTTTTCAACTTGAATGTGGCTAGCCGTATGAATGTTACCGTATGGTATAAACCAATACTGCTACTTTAGTCATCGTTGGAATGGAATAAATCCTTTCTTAGGACACTTGTGAGCCTAGTATGAGGCTTTTAGATGCTATTAAAGTTAACATCATATAAATTCACTCTTCAACATTATTAGTATATATAAAGTATCATCGAAAATTCCAAAAACCGACAACAGAAATGAATCCCCGTAGTATATTGCAGCTTTAAAAAGTTATTTTTTACCTTCAAGAGAAGATTATGGGAGTCACCGGTTGAAATATTAAAGGCAAGTTTAACCGCCTAGCGTCTCGAATAAGTTTAACGACAAAGTAGCCGAGTAATACTTAACTGCTATAGCTTAAGTTAAAGCAGTTTGCGTTACTTGGAGCTTAGTATCAACACCCCTCGGATCCTATCATGTGTGTACAAGAATGGATTATATGCGTTGATGTACATAGAATAAGTTACAGAACCGACATTCAGAGTGAATATGTGTACAGGTAATTTGAATTTTTGAAAACAAAAAAAAAAGTATTCTTTCATAGCAGGGTGGCAGAGTCACATTGAAGCTATTATTAATTTTAGCATGAATGGCTCGGCTTGCCCGGAGTACTACCACCCTCTCACAGAAAACCGACGTCAAGTAACAGTGCTTGCGGTGTTGCGTTTTGTTCGGTCAGTGAGAGCGCCGGAGGCCCATTTTCCATCTTCTTCTCTCTCCCTTCCCTCTTCTATCCCCATCGCCCATTTTCCCCATCCTCCAAAACACGGGTTGGCAACGCACTTGCAATTCCTAAGGTGTTGCTAGTGTCTATGGATGGCGGTGATTGCTTAACCTCAGGCGACCCACCTGTTCATTTGCCTTCTGTATGAGATAAAAAAGTATCAGATTTATTTATAGTATTATCTGCTGATTATGTAGAACTAGATAAAATAGTTACTAAGCTTACTGAATGCATTTTGTGACATATTGACACAGTATAAAGGAGTTGGCGATTATGAAGAAATCGAAAGGAATAAAAAACATAAACTAACTGTTTAGTTGTCCTGTTGGATACATGATTCAAGTATGGATGGATAAAATTACTTGTACAGATGTATAAATAAACTTGAAGGACAACAATACGTTTTACCATCTGCGGAGTGAGTCTTCTATGCAATTATAAAATGTATATTGAAACGTGAAGCTGTTAGCTACATCACGTAGAGTTACCGAGTTATATTTTATCCGCGTTAACTTGCTACGTTCCACCAGGCTTCTTCCCTCGGGTGTATTACATACGATATGTTTACCCGCAATTTTATATTTAATTTTTAATATCATTGTGCTGAAATCATAGTGGGCTTTAAAACGGTCGTATTGTCTGATGTTGTTGATGTAACGACGTGGTCTAAGACGACAAACACGCTGAACCTAGATCGGACTGGTTGTCAAGTGTAGCCACTGCAACACCTCGACAGGTACTTGGAGATTTCAATAATGGAAGTAAAATTAACAGCATAATAGATAAAGGAACACTGGAAACTTAATTTAATTAACAACAGATCATAATTTAGACACTTCAGAATTATCCTTACATATTTTCAATAGCTGAAAGGTGTTACAGATGCCGCTTATTTAGGTGAACAATGGGGCATTGTGCTCAAGATAAATTCCCTTCGAGGTCCAAGTCTTTATTAAGTAGTCATTTCTTAAGGAACACCCCCTCTTGGAGTGGGTATTTTCTTTCTAAATTAAAACCCGAGTGAAATTTGATTTTCCCCGTAATTAAAAGCTCGCTTTTCATTTGAGGCTGATGTTAACGTTTTTCTTATTTCACTTTTAATTGATGCTATTTCCTTTCCCGTTTATGATTCCAAATGATAACATCTTCAACTGAATATTATTCAAATAGGAAACAAATGCTGTGGAAACGATAACTTGATTTCATTTTTGGTCTTATAGAAGTTTTTATGTATAAAAATGAACATTTATGTCGTGTTTTGGAACTAAATATTTTTCAGTGTGTATATAATTTATCTGTTACAGGCTTCGGCTGACAATTACTATAATACGTTTGAATAATTAATGTGTCACGTTCTCTTTACAACATCTTCTAAACATACAATAAGTATGTAAATCTAAGGTGTCTGTTCTTTTAGTTTTTTGTAAAAAAAATGTTAACAGCTGTCTATGAATAAGTTGTAAAATACATTTCAATCAATTTTAGAAATGTCTGTGTGTCTGATGAACACGCATCAGCATGTTAATTTATTGCGTTTATGGCAAAACCTTTTCAAGAAAATTAATAAACGTACCTTCGAGTAACATTTAGTCTTTGTTTCATTAGAATCAGTTTAGTTTATCAAAAGTTATTGTAATTTTAATGAGGACTCGATGTAAGTACGGAGTCGGAGAGAACAGAAGATAAGTAATTAGAGTATACATTTATTATTCTATTTTATTTATTAGTCACTGTTTTTGTGCATAAGCTTCCACGAGGACGAAGTTTTTTTTTTCTCGAACTGACTACGCCATTGACCTAGTAAGGTCTTAACAGCTTCACCGGACTACTAAGGCGAGCGCTTAGGGCACTCAGCTGACTTTATTGACAACTAACTCAAGGGTCCACGGCACACCTCAGCTTCGGCTGTTGCCTGATACGTGCAATTCGCGACCTATTAGTGCTGACCTAAGCTAACTATTCATACATATATGAGTTGTTGGAGCATATATGTGTACCAAGCATATACACACCTCAACAACTCTTGAATATATTTCGTATCAGATAATATTCTAAACTATTTCAGTTTGATAAGGGAAAGAAACAAAACCCTTCCACTTTCATGTGTAAGCGTTTATGCGTGCACGTGTGTGGGGGTGATATGTGTAATGTTGTTGTAGTGATGTAATATTTTGTGTCACGGTATCGCGCGATTACGAGGACGAAGTCGCAGGCTCAGATAATAATTAATAAACCGATAATATGTAGCATATATGTTTTCTTCTTAAATTCGTAGGAGAATTCGCTTTATGTCTGTATACGGATATACCTAAAAATGTGAAAATATTTCTGATAAAATGATTATCGATTATAAGGCATTATTAATCACACCTTGTGCACTATTAATAAACCTCGCACTGCTTTAATTTACTGCCACTTTAACAATGACAATGCGGATATACAAAAAAAGAATGAAAGCCTACCGGTATTTCTTAAAACAGCACTTTTTCCTAAACTTTCAAAATTATGCTAAATTTAAAAATAGGCAGTAATGAAAACCTGTTTTTGATATCACATTTTTAATTTTGATTTTAAATTTTTGTTAAGACCATCTATTTAATATAATTCGCAATAAACTAAATCTACAGCTTTACGAGACACTTCACTGACAACATTTTGATCGTAAGTCTCCATTCAAATGTCCTCTGTGTAAACAGAAAACGCTGTTTAAAAATCCAAATGGCGTAATTTCGGCGTTTCAATGTCCTCCACTCCTTGAGGGTTCTTCGTAATCTAAAGGAATGTTGGCGTTATGTTTGATCATTAAGAACATTATTATTTTTGGTGTAATTTTTTCGTTCAACATAAAATTTGCTTTATCGTCTATGCATTTTACATTTTCAAGAACTTTTTTGAATAAAGGATATATGTAATAATTCTTACATATTAAATCAGCTTTTTGTCGAACTGACCAATTTTATCTCGAATTACAAATTCAAATTTAGGCTTGTGTATTGGTTATTAAGTTATGCATTTGTTTTCGCACCATTTGATATTTCTTTGACATTTGAATAGGTATTGCAAACGGCCTTTAAAAGTTATGTTGATTCAAACTCATACAATTTTTTCAGCAATACAAAGAATGAACTATCTATTAAACAACTAAAGTGCATAACAATATCAAATATTTCGATTGATTAAATATATGATTTACTAATATTTTTATTGTTTTATTTTTCCTTATGCAATGCTAATTTCATATATAAGCATCCAATGTAAAGTATCCTTTGTGTGTGAAGGAACTTTCAATCAAAACATTTTAGGAGTTATACTTTTTACTCAATATTTAAGGACACACTACTAAAATTGTTCTAAAACTTCGGTTTTAAATTTCATGTTTCTGGACTAATCAAGTACGTGCGTTGTCAGTTTATTTTTAAGATTTTTAGCGAGTGTATAAAACGAATGAATTATGCAGGAAGGCGCCATTTCGTGTTCAAAATACAAACAGAATTATGGCGCGGCGGAATACATTTTACGAATAAATCGTCCACCGTGACAATTGTTTGTGGACGTCGCGACGTCCAATCTACAAAATTGAATTGTTTCGGATGCGCCGATGGATCCGTTGAATGAATTGCTCCAGTGAATGACGTTTCAGGGAATTAAATCATTCCCATGGGGTGGATAGGTATGCACCGACTTTTCACGCGAGTTATGTATATGTTAATTTTACGTGTATTCATTTTAATTTAAAGTAGTCGTTACCCGTAACTTCTTTCGCGTAGAATTCAGTAAAGCATTTCTGTTAATTGTATATGCGCGTGGTGCACGTTCAGTACTAAACACTACTTCTTTAATTTACTACATTTGCGTGGAACCATAAGTTTTTTTAAACAAAAGTAGCCTCAATAACTCCTTCTGAGATGTGATATTTGCCACTGAAAATCCCGTCAATATCGGTTCTACCGTTTCGTATATAAGGTGGAAGAAACTGTTTACTTATTACTTCAAAATTATTTTTAAAGTGAAAACTTATTTAGGCGCGTTGAGCGGTATTTTTTGGCAGGAGCGAAACTCATGACATGCTATTAAGCGTGACCGATCATATTGTGCTTGCGCGGCTTGCGTCAGATTAGCAACGCGCAGCCTGTATACATCTGTGTACAATATTTATGTTTTGTATTGAGCTTGTGCAGCCAATCATATTTGATAACATAATAAACTGTATAATAATGTAGATAATTATTCCTCGAAGTGCTAATAGATGTGAAAACCAGATTAATTACGAAATTTAAATAATACATACAATAAATAATTAAAAAATCAAAATAGAACAAACACACTTATTCCATTATTTTGAGTTTTCACTTAAGTCGGCAGTTCTCATGACTACCTCGATTTTTTTTTATTTTGTTACAAGTACCGTATATACTTTCATAACCATTTAGTAAAAAACTGTTATTTTGACAACACAAACAGACACTTCAATTTAATTTATTTGTATATACAGTCCAGTGTTAAGTGAGCAAAGAAACAATGTCTGGACGTGAATGAAACCTTAATTGTTGACTTTACTTACTGACTGGTTTTTCACAGGTAAACATGTCACAGTGCCTTTCTTTTTGGGAAGTCACGTTTTGGGATCAAACAGTGTATATTATACACAGGTGTATTATACACAGTGTATATCATACATAGTGTATATTATACAAAGACTTGCAGGCCTGCATGAGAGCAACGGTTGTCGATGAAATGTAAGCCTCTTTACGTTGTTTTGAAAGGCATTGTGCATTTAATATCACTTAAATTGCTCGTTCATAAATTTGTCATATAAAAAAAATCTCATGACCTACGTGTTACAATATTTACTTAATTGTAATTTAATGTAATTCGCAGTTGCTTGCTGGTATAAAAGAAAAGTTGTAAATTCTAATACAAACGGGAAGTCACTCGCAAACCACTGTTTGTAGCGGTCTTGAGCAAGCGCGTGTTTTGGACTGATGACGTTTCATTAAATATCTTAGTCCAAAGAGGTACCCAAAAATGAATCATAAGAAGTTTTGTCAAAACCGCTGGTGCAGAAGTGAGTGTGGACATAGAATTATATTTAAAGAGGGTCGAACGGCACTGAGTTGAGGGAGGCTCCGTAATCAAGCGTGTGTCGCCGCGGGCGGTTCTGGCTCGATACACACTGAACTATAACGATACAAGATATGTCTACCGTACTATCGGGATACTTCGTGTATTATATTATACTGCAGTTGAAATTAACTAGATGAAGTATTATTCAATATATACTTCTTGAAAGAATTTACGAATATTAAAGCTCTCACTTTTATGGAAAAGTTTATTTAGTTCTAAGAAATTGACTATTTTAGTTATACTTCTTTTGACGCGTTAGAAAAAATGATGAGAGTAATTTTTTACGATGCGTGTGCACGCCGTCACCAAAAACCGACACCCTGAAGTTATTACAACGCGCCCGCACACCGTCATGAAAAACCGACACCTGAAGTTAGCTATAGTCAACATTTTGTTTCTTTGTATTTATTTAATTCATTTCTTTGTATTAAAATTTTATTGTATTGAATTCCTTTTTTCTATTGTTAGTGCCGTTTTTTCTACAAACGTAGAATAAGGCGAATGATAAAATTTATGAAAAGATTCTTATCTTGTTACGCCAAAGAAGTATAACTTTTAACTCGTGTATATAAGTACACACACACTTTTTTTATATATAAATTAGTTTAGCCCACGGCTACGTTCATGTGGAATTAATAATAACATTTTTTTCACCAAAATAGATAGCGTTATTGTTTTAAGGTTAAAAAATGTATTTTTTTTTTATTGTAGCACGGCAAAATGACTGCACTATACCTGATGGTAAGCACAGTGCAATCCAAAAATAATAGCGACCACCGATTGACACAATATCCATCGTCGATCGCGACTATCATGCGGGCCTGCAAAAAGCTGGATATGCACAGGCTGATCCCGAAACGCGACCCGCAGAAGCGAATCACTATTACGGGCTTTATCGCCATATACATGGTGGTTGCGACCCAGTCGGGCTGTAAAACCCTACCACCCCGCTTTCGCCATTGCCTCGTTCGTTATTCAGCAGGGTACACCACGTGCAGGTGAGGTTGGCTTGGGTGTTTCAAGTCTTGTGATGTTATTTGACACCCCTTACACCCCAAAACCCAATGTATATAGGGAGAATGTGTAAGGGAGAATATAGATAACAATGAAATTATTTTTATAAATATTAGGCGTGCTTATTAAAAAACATATCATAAAACAAACAATTATAAAACTAATCAAAAAGTATTGCAGTACTTATTCTTAGTCATGTACAATAATTTTTATCGCAAAATTCTGAAAAGTACAGGCATGTTTAATTTATATGCTTATTTATTACATATTAGACTAGCGGACCCAATGGACGTCGTCCCGCCCTGATAATAAAAAAAAATAAACAGATTATATAGCATAGCACTCCTTGTAAATTATTCTATCTACAGGTGAAAACCGCATGAAAATTCTTTCAGTAGTTTCTGGGGTTATTGCGAACAGAGAGACAGATAGACAGACAAACGTCGTAGAGGACTTTGTTTTATAGTATGTAGTGGTATACTTATATCGTCAATAATAAAAAAAAAAGTTATCATTCGCAACTGTCTTTCTGTGTTCTTTTTTTTTAAACTTCGAGATCGATTTTAAAACTTTTTTCGAAAACTAGTTTTGTCTTTATGCAAATAAATATTTTAGTTACATTGGATATTTAATAAAGATTCAAATTACTATTTACAGCATACAATATATATCAATATTATAGAAGACTAGCTGACCCGTGCAACTTCGTCTGCACCAAATTGGTTATCACTGGTTTCCATTGTATTTTTAAACGCGAAAAATTGAATAAAACTGATACCCGATTACAGCCACAACTACCGTTTCCAATTGTGAATCCAAACTATCCACGGATTCACTGAAACATATACCCAGATTACATGTAATTTTTTTTTAAATAAGCCTAGTACCCGTTCGTAGCACCATCAAACACTCCGTTGTGTGTAGTCCGGTGAAGCTGTTAAGACCTTGCACGGTCAATAGTGTAGTCATTTCGAAGAAAAAAAAACATCTACCAGGATCAATTAAGATAAAAACTAACCTACATAAAACTAAATAAGCATCTCTACCACTTACTTTATCATAACTATTCTCAACTTGTATTAAAACCTTTTTATACTCCATTGTGTTAAAGAAAAATATATGAACACCGTATCGAAGCGTCAAACAGCGTCGTCAACTGTCACTTGCTTGAAACTATTGTCTAAGAGTTATAAACTGTTTCGAAAACGTATTTTAAATATATTTCCAATATATTTTTATAAATAATCTCTGTACCACTCATAACATAGTACCTATCACCTTTTGGTAATTTATCCATGTTGATATGTTTCTATTATAGATTATTCTAAATTGTTACACTAAATATTTGGCATTAAATTTATATCGTGTATTTGTCACACTTGATATTGGTGAAAATACCTACATAGGTAGAGGCCATACCGGAAAGAATCAATTAAGCCAGTTTTATATATTATATTCATCCGAACAACGGGCTATCTGGCTGCCGGTAAGAGTTGCGTTTATTTGTGTATATCGTACCTTTACAGACAAAAATATTGATTTTTAAAATTTAGGATGTATTTTTCACTAACTTTGAAACGTTATTAAAATGGAATTATTATTGAAAGACATTTAAGGTATTGACAATAATGTGCTTGATGGTCTTTTGGAAATAAAAATAAAAATAATCTTAATCCATGCTAGAATAGCAGTAATTTTATTATTATTATATTTGGATATAAATAAGTACAAATTTCATCTTTCACACAAATTCAGTTATTAACTCAATATTTAGACCGATTTATTGCTATAAAAATAATATGTGTATAGAATATAGCTATAGGTATAATTTAGTGCAGTACTACTGGCTGCACGACAAAGATAGCGATAATTGTGGCAGCGTATGTTATCGACGCACTTTTTTTTTCGAAATGTATACGCTGTTGACCTGGAAAGGTCTTTACAGCTTCATCGAACTATTGAGGCGAGCGCTGAAAGCACTCAACCGACTTGGGATGTTTGGGCGACCAACTCAAGTGTGCACGGCACACCTCGGCTTGGGCTGTTGCCTGTTTTGTGCAAAAATCGCGACCTATCTGAGCTAACCTAAGCTAATCTATCTAGATATACGTATATAAGTTATTGAAACATGCATGTGTACCGGGAATGTGTGCCTCAACAACTCCTGTATGTATATTGTATCGGAGAAAATTCTCTTAACTATATAAGATAGGATAGGATGGAGAAAAATAAGGGTAGAACTCTTTGTCGTCTATTTCTCTGAAAAAGAAAAACAGCGTGTAAGCGTGTAGGCGTGCACGTGTGTATAGGTGATGTGTGTGATGTTGTAGCATTGATGTAAAGTTTTGTGGCACTGTATCGCGTGAGCAGAGTACTCAAGGGCTCCCCGCCGAGGGAACGGACTTAGGTTTGAGCCGTTGCCGAGCGGGGCCTAATCTGGTGTGCGGGAGCGAAATTTATCCCCAGACCACGGCGGCGTGATCTGTGGTTATGCGGGCGTGAGCGTGAGCGTGAACACGCTTTGTTTGAAGACATAGGCTGGTACTGATCTTTCGCTGACGTGATTGTATCAGGAAGGTCGGTAAAATGTGTCGCGGTCGTCTTCTATACTGCGCAGCGTTGGGTACGGGTTCATAGTTCGCGGCGGATACCACTAAAGGGCTGGGATGATTCGCGGCTTATTCGAATAACTACGTGTGAGTGATTTTATATACGCCCAGACAGAAGGCATCTCCAGGTCCTCGTGGAGATCCTTATTCCGGACGTATCATGGGGCACCGGTGATTTTACGTAGGGCTCGGTTCCGGAGAACCTGCAACTTTTGAATACGATTTTGCGCATGTGCAAAGACCGAACAACTGTACGTCATAATCGGACGGATGCAAGTTTTATATAAAGTGAGTTTATGTTTGGGGGATAGTGTGTGACTAAAGTGACGCCGAGATATTTCACCTCGCCGGCCCAAGGTATTTCGGTTTCGTATAGCCTGATAATCGACGCATATATTTAAGATGGCGTCAATCCCAAATCATACATTTACGTTTATCGTTGTTTCATTGTATATGGTGAAATCTTAATATCAATAATGTTTAATAAAATGAAATTTGTTCTTTGCTAAAAAAAATAATTGGTTTGAAATTTATCATTTTTATTTATTAAATATATCAGCGGGTATATATATGATTGTTTATAGAAGAATGTGTCTGACTGTGATAAATTCATGCTTTTAATTGTGTTTAAAAGTTACTGAAAAAAAAATGTTCCTAAACCTATTTATAAATCAAAATGCGCATTAAAAATACAACGTTAACCGGCTACCAAGTATCCTTTCGGGCTAATACCAACCTCTCACAGAAAACCGACGTGAAATAACAGTGCTTGCATCGTAGTGTTTCGTTTGGTCAGTAAGAGCGCCGGAGGCTCACTTCTCTTCTCCTTTTCTCCTTAGCCTTCCCTTACCCTCCTCCAATATACAGGTTGGCAACGCATTTACGACACCCCGGTGTTGCTAGTGTCTATAAAGGGTGGTGGTCACTTAACATCACGTGATCCACCTGTTCGTTTGCCTCCTATGATACAAAAAATATATATTGATATATTAAAGAACCAGGTATTCTAAAATTCTTGTTCTTTCAACGTTGCCGGCTCTTGTACTAAGGTGTCGCAAAAAAGTCTAGTTACGTTAATTACAAATTTTTGTTTTTCGTTATCCTGGAGAACCCCTTGCGTTTTATGGGACAAAAAGTATCCTGGATGTAGCCTTGTAGTATCAGTTATTACTGTGTTAAGTTTTGTTAAAATTGGTTCAGTACTTTCAGAGTAATACGGGTTTCGATTCTAGACTTTAATCCTTTATCCTGGAGAACCCTTTGCGTTTTATGGGACAAAAAGTATATTTGATGTAATCTCGTAATATTAGTTATCACTATGTCAAGTTTCGTCAAGATTGGTTCAGTAGTTTCAGAGTGATGCGTGATCATAGGGACAGACAGACAGACAGACAGACAGACAGACAAAAATTGTAAAAAGATTATTTTTGGCTTCTATATCGATAACATAGTCTACCCTGATTAAAATTTTCAAAAAATATTTAATGTCCAGATTTCGACTTGTTACAGTTTTATTATAGTATAGAAGATATGAAATATTCAAAATTACGCGCAACATAGCAAGTTGTTTATGTGACGAGAATTATGAAGTAACTAGCCTTTGATAAAATGTTTGAAGTCAAAAAGCCAAAAGAAAGAATTGTAAAGTAAATACTACTAGTAATTTAAGTAATTTGGACGTCACTCTGCTACATTGTTTCCGTTAAGCCGGATATCTAGTGAGTAGTATTGCAAATATTCGAAGGCCTTACTGGTTCTAACGTATGTTCAAAATGAGCCAAATCCAATTTTAATCGTTGTTTTTTTTATATCATAGGAGGCAAATGAACAAGTGGGTCACCTGATGTTAAGTGTTAACCACCGTCCATAGACATCAGCAACACTAGGGGTGTTGCAAGTACGTTGCCAGCCTGTGTTGGTTGTGGAAGACGGACGAGGAAGGGAGAGAGGAGTGAGGTTGTCCTTCGGTGAACCAAATAACATGTTTCATTTTTTAAGATTTTCAGTTTTTATACACCGAGAGCGAAGTTCTAATTTTGCCGTTCAAAAGGTTTTTAATTTTTTATAATCTTTATATTATACACGTACAAAAATTGAAATTCTTGGAATATAACGTAAAATATTCGGAAGGCTTAATACTAGAATTAGCTTATTTTTAAATGTATCGACACAATTATGGTATTCGAGAGTTGGTCGATCACTAGTTAATATACATTTTTACTTATCCAGTCAAAGAAGGTTCAGCAAGAAAGAAAACTATGATGTTAGTAGTGAAGTGCAAGTGGTGAAGAAATGTTTTAATGTAAACAAGAAAACTTAAAAAAAAACGAAATGTTTAGTATCTATTTACGGCTTAAAGCATATCTAGTAGATTTACGAATCTGTGTTCTGAGTCTGAATGTATGCCGAGGGAATATTCTGGAATATAAGGAATTCCTCACTAATGATCGCTCAGCATCGAATACTTACATATTTATTTTATTCTGAACGATTTGTAATATTCAATGTTTATTTCAATACATTTTAGTATAGAAACTTTGTATAAAATATTTTTGTTAACAACTAAATTTACTTTTATGCTTCAGGGATCACGAATTTAATTCTTGCCCTTTGTCAAATTTCGTTAACGGATATCTTTAGTTTTCTCTAATTGTTTGAAAATGTGCAAAATACAGTAAACTTCTTTAATAATTTTAGTGTGGTCGTAATTTTTAAATTATGACAACAATTTCAACAAAATCATATTATCTTTATCTATTTCATGGTTTTATTTTGTTTTTCACTTAACAATAATTTGTTTTAAAGCAAGATACTGGCAGGTGCGTGAATGATATTTTTGCAAAATGAAGAAGAATAATATTGTATACAGTTAGATGATTTATTAATTTTGCGTAAACTACTCTAGAATTAATTAAATGGCCAGTCATTTTTTTCCTATAAAACATAAAGAACGTGGCCGAACGTGAAGAAGATACGATATCTATGTGATATTGTTTGAAGTTAGTGATCGTAACCGTTTCAAAAACATTATCCGTAATCACGCAACCCTAAAGCGAACTTTCTTTAACCCGTATACACCGTAATCGGTTCATTAAACTGGAAATAAAGTTAAAAGTCCTTAATTTTCCGGTTTGCCCGCATTTCGACCCCGTTCGAGAGTAAGTATTAATTAGTTTTTAATTAGTAGGTGAGAACTCGCGAACCGTGCGTCGAAATGCGGCGCAGCTTTTGTTTTTGTTCGCAAATTTCGAAATATCTCTGTCGTTTATATAACGACGCAATTATATATCCAAAAGTATTCGTTCATATCTTTAATAAAATTATTTGAATATATATTAATGTTATAGAAACAAAAGCAGTAAAATAGGACCGACCTAGGATATGACAATTGAAAAAATAAATAAATTTTAAATATTTCCATAGGTAGCTGTTATAAGCATTTAGTAGAATTTTTGGGGTGATTTTATACCAACTACATTCTATAAGACTTCCAAAAAATTTGGACAATATCACATATTTATTTCATTTAACGATATTCTTACTCCGTCTACCATCTCTCTGCTTAATTTTTTTAGGAATTATAATAACTTGGAGATGATATATCTGTGCAGGTATTGTATAAATAAATTCCTTCGTTCTCGTTTTATCAGGAAATCATTACACCTCGAGAAATATAGACATTATTAGAGTAGGATGTAGGAAACAGGCATCTAATTCTATTGCAAAACCTGAATACGTAACTAGTTTTAGCTTGCTCATATTGGGAAATGTATACCAAAAATATTTTAACGGTATTAGCTAGCAATCCTAATGGCAGTGTCTATATAAGACGGTATTCTTGAATTGTAATTGTAATGAAGTTTGAGTGTTTAATATCAGTTATAATTGTGATTAGTTCATAGAATGGTAGAACATTTCATAATACCTAGTTATCAAGTTAAAATTCATTGTGTAGTAACTTTCTCTCCAATCCGACATATATATTAAAAAACCAGCTCCAATTTCCTTAGATGAGCTATCACTTGTTAATAGACTGTCTAATGGCCAAATACTGAAGTAGAATTTATTTATCAAAAAAAACCTAATATTTATCGGTGCCCATTATCAGCTTCGGATAGCTCTCATAAGTACGAAGGATTTATAATAAATAAGCGGATAATCCTAAAGAAAAAGATGAGGTAAATATTTACCAATTTTTAAGTCTTTTAACAAAGACCACTCGCCTCAAGACCTTCTGAATTAATATTGAATACTTAATGTCACTCTGCCCTCAAAATAGGATCCCGTTAAGCCCTACTTGGGACTGCGAGGGTGGACCTATTGAGTTACTTTAATGGCACATAGATAACGTATATATTTGATGGACGTATATATATATATAATGTTGAATTTTAAAACATTAATATATGTGTTATTAACATGTATGATAATATATGTATAAGTCTTCTTTATCACAGAGTAGTCCGGTGAAGCTGTAAAGGCCAAAAAATTTAGGCCGATAGTGTAGTCAGTTCAAGAAAAAAAAGTCTTCTTTATTAATTCAGGAAATGATATTATGAAGTCAAACAGTACTGAGTTTCTGAAATATAATTTGTGGAGCATTATTTAAACATTCATTTTACTATAACTAAAATTTATAAGTAACATCTTAATCCTACCTGAAATATAATTCGAAACGACATTAAAGCTGACTTTCTATAGATATCACTTTTTCCACCCTTTTTTCCACTTATTTAAATATTAAATCTGAACACTTTTCTAAAAACGTCTTTTCACCATAACACCACAGATTATATCCTATTATGTCATAGACTCCGTTATAGATAAATACACAGATAAATAAACTACCCGGCTCGAAGGACCAAAATTACTCCAGGGATGTCCTACAGTATTATGATAATTTGTTGTTGATAGTGATAATTGATTGAAAATGTTATTTTAAATGATAGCAAATGATCAGCAAAATGAAACAACCACACCAGCCAAGTTCTTGATGTTTATTACTTGATGTGCATTACTTTATTTTCGTTATAAATGTATAATATTACTAATACATTATTGATCTTACTTAATAAGGAAATAGACATGATTGCTCGTACTAGATTTATAAATATCTATCAACAATTTGATATTTTTTGTATATGTTTACAAATATATTAATTCAACATTTATATTTATCAATAATAAGTAATTATTTATTAAATATTATTGTAACAAGGCAATAAAATCTGACGTTAGTTGGTTTTTTTTCTCTTGGGGTTGTAAATAAAACGTTAGAACCAGCTGTTTACATATTAACCATAATCATGGAATGCAAAGGGTTCAAACACCACCTCATGGACCCTAGTCTAGCCCAATCTGCTCGTGCTGCATCGTACCGGACAATAAACGAGGTTTTAGCAAATGTTATTCCTCGGGAGTTTTATCATAAACATGTATGTATAAGAAAATAAAATAGAATTTTGGGTACTGAGGCTACGTTGTTATCGTATAACAATGAGCAGGCACATCTCCTGCATCGTAGACAAGGGCTAGCGTATTTAGTACAAGCACGGCTAAAAAACGTTATCGAAAACCGAGCAAAAGGGAAAATATTAATTTAGAAAGCGGACGTTAACATTAGGCCAGAAAAGCGCTAGGAAGAAAGAAGGAGAATCTGGCAACCTGCAGCAGAAGATCAAAAGTAATGGTCATTCTTCAGTTATCTAACCTACCACAGTTTTCATCAATTTTGGATGTTTTAGTAACTTCTTTTGGGCAAAGCGTTAGATATCAAATATCAATAACTTTGAAAATGACGATAGAATAAGATCAGTGAAATCACTTCTTTGTACTTTTTGCTTAGAAACATGGTTTCTATTTAACAGCGCTAATTTTCAGGTGAGTCAGAAGGTCCTATCTGCCGTCGATTATTATGTTATCTTATATGATATTTCGATCTACTAGAACCCAGAATGTATTGTTATAGGATTTTGGTAACTGTTTTCTATATTGTAAATATTGTTTTCCCAATCTATTATAATGCAGTAGGTTATGTAATCTCGTTCTGCTGCTTTTACTAGAAAATTAGCAGAAGCTAATGCGAATATTTTATTCTTATGAAAGTCTGAGTTCTTCAATATTGTAGTAATTTCATAAGTTTGAATCATGTCAAGTTCGAGTCAAATTATAGTAAAGTTATCACTACTTTACTAACTTGCAGAGCAAGAACATTTTAAAGTGAATCAAAGTTAGTCTGCTATCGTTTTAAATTTAATATCAAGGAAAAAAATGTAAATTTACGTATTAAAAGTAAAAATAGAAAATAATCTTAACTAAGATGAAACCATTTAGAGTCTAAAGTACTTAAAAAGTCATTGAAAAAGCTGCTCCACTTTTCTAACACATCAGTACCAATCGAGAATTCCTTTCACGTTATAAGAATTCTTAAAGGACGTGGAAAATCTCATGGGTCATTTAATCCAAGTATGTGGCACCACAAAAGCATTACATTTCTTTCATGAGTTCTTTAAACTGGAGGGTTACTTAGTGAAGGGGATGTATTGACTTATGCCTCTAAGTTCTGAGGGAAAAGGATTCTCCCGAGTGCCGGTCGGTAAAAGTGTTTTTGATTTTAGGGTGTTTTGTAAAATACTGATGGTTTCTCGTAACACTACTGATGATTTAATGTATTTCATTATAATAATTGTCTTTTGCTATTTTAACATATATTTAATATTACACTGAAATGAGGGTAGATTATAAAAAAATGGTGAAAAAAATATTAATAATTGCTTGTAAATAATAATCGTCAATACTGTCGAGTTGCTGCAGAGAGTAGACGTTCTTTATTTATAATTTTGTTTCTTCTTTTTTAATATGATTATCTTTTCTATTTCAAATCATTTACTTATATTCCACATAGATATTTTTTTACTTTGTAGGCTTTAGCGTTTGACCACAATCTCATCTGGGGGCCTACCCAAGTTGGTTATCGATTCCATACATTTTTTCGTTTTCTATTTGCCGATGTCGATAAGCAACTTGGGTAGGCCCCCTGGTTCGTTCTCTCTAAAATGGTAAACAGGTTAAGTTTAGAGGGAGACTGGGTCTCAAGTGCAGCTGCCAGAACACGCCAACAGGTAATTGGAGACAGATTTTCAACTCGAGAGTTATAGGCCAGGTCATCATTTAAAAATATTATTATTTATATTTTACAGTTTTGCAGTGAACGCAAGGGTTACGGTAGAATTATCTTGTCATATGTTTTCTGATAATTTTATACTTTTCGTGATTCGGACTTAGGTCACGTACGTTAGTGAATTTCATATAAACTTTTGTGCAGAGCTATGCAATTATGCGGGGATTAAATTTAAAATTAGATGTTAAGTATTTGATGTTAAGAAATGTTTTTGATGTAAGCCGGAGTATTCAACTAAAGAAAACCACGTGATGAGGGCCCTCTAAGTTCGGCATATTACCTTCACAGAGTACTTCGTCACTTAAGCTCAGATGAGATTTTATTCAAATGTCTACAAACTATAAAGCATAAAAAAATGTGTGGTTTTATGAAACCACAATGCAAGTGAAAATTTTTCTTATCGTAGGCATTTAACTGAAAATGTTAGGAAAGTTATTTGATTTAAGGTATTAAAACTCGCGTTTTTAATCATAACTTAATAATTGGAAAATGGTAATGATAATGGAAAATCAATAGTAGACAAGATATCAAACTCTATATTTCTAATTTCAATCTACGAATTAGAATACTTAATAAATACAATCTTTCAGATAATAAATACAATCTTTCGTGCCGCGCTAACACTAGTAGAACGAGTGGCCGACAAAACAGTTTGAATCTTATGTGTATACAGATAGGGTTGCAAATGCTTTTGAGGATTTCGTACTAGTACAACGTTCATGTTTTTCGTCGCCACGTCAACAGTCAGGTTTACCCTCCGCCTATGGCTCTTTCACTTAAATAATCTTAAATTATTGATTAATACTGAAGTAAATAAACCAATGAACTTTATTTATTAAGTATTGTAAAAACATTCTCCGACATACATAATTATGGAGTAGCACTTGTTGTGTTATGCGTAACCGCAAACTTCAAACTATAAACAAAACCGCATCCCAACAGACATGAGAGCACAGTACGACAGGTGGGTCTGGGCTGACCGCAGCCGTTTCTACCTCGCACTGCGTTATAATGTGCTAATCACATGCCACTAGCGAAACATTGATACCACTTGCGGTCGAGTTTTATTGCCGAGCCATTGTATAGGGAGAACAGGGAGGTTGTTTCACACAACTTATTTAACAGTGGTGATAGTCAATAAGACTTCATTTTTGGACTTTGATATTTTGGCTCTTACGGCGCAGGCTAAAAACAATGGCGTCAACTAGATAAAGTTTTATTCTAGAATCACTATTTGCCGTATACTTTTTTCATAATTATATGTCACAAGCACAATAAACTAAAGAAATCATATAACTATTGACGGAAATATCAGAAGATCAATTTGTCACTCTTAAGATGTATCAACTCGCATTCTATTCCACTATTTTCTTTCTCCATCATATAGATACGTGATAAGTCAAAATAATGAATTTTTGATGTATTCAAGTTTAGTAATTCAAGTTAATATCATATTTTACGTGGGTATATCTGTATTTTTTATAAAGTGTTACTCTTTTAATGTAATCGACGCATGATGGGTGCCAAACTGAAAATCTTGCGTTGGCTTAATTGTCCAAATCAAGTTTTATTTGTAATACTATCCTGAATGCTAGTATCGGATAACAATCAAACAAATATAAAATCATCGATTCAAAAATATTTTATTTAATTTGGGCCCTTAGAAGGCAACTTATGAACGCCAAAACTACCAACGTCAAAACAGCCCAATAATCGAGAAGAATCGGCAAGAAACTCTATTTTGGTTTATATTTTTATGATACATATTTTTACAAACATAAGTTTGGATTGGATGCACAGAGAGAGGCATGACGTCATCATCATTCACATATTGATCCACCTAGCATTTGGACACTAACGCGCACTTAACCTAGTGCTTGAACTCACTATTGGGTTGTTGCCTTGAGATTTTTATTATAAAACCTGACTTTATTAACTAAAAAACTGTTATTGATCATATTGACCCTAAAAAACAATGTCAGTCTTTCGTAGCTGGAAACTACATTACTGATCTACCTATATGTGATAAAACTAATAATAAGCTAAACGTAATAAGCTTTGTGTGTCCGCTGATAAATAATACCTATCCATGTGTTATTTCATTAGCCTATACTCATTATGGACTTGTGGGAATTGCTTATTTCTACCGATGAGCTTTATTTGATATAACAAGTAATTATCTGCCACCTAATTACGTATTTTGCAAGAGAAAAATTGTAGTAGAAATAGCCAGCTTCAAAATACCGAATCAATATATACCAGTCATAAATAAATCTTAGTAAAGCGATACCAACGCTAAACTCTGTATACCTGACACCAAAACCCTAATGTGAGTAACTTAACACAGTACACAGTTAAGATTAGAGTTAGTACATAGACTGAATACAGTATTCTGAATGCATCGTTTAATTATCGCTTTGCTCTTGCGAGATAGGTAGTAACAGTAAGGAGACAGGGGGCCTACCCAAGTTACTTATCGACAATCACTAACGCAAATAGAAAATGAAAAAATGATGTTATCACGTGATATAACGGTCAGATATGTCATCTCCATATATTTTTTCGTTTTCTATTTGCGTTAGCGATTGTCGATAGGCAACTTGGGTAGGCCCCCATGTTTTAGACGCGTAAACTTATGCGGTGTTATTACAAAAAAGTTAAATGCGTATTGAATACTTGCTTTAAAAAGTTACATTTTAAATTCACCGCACTCGTCGAATGTTCGCCTTCTTGCTCTTTTGTCTCGCTTTGGTTAGGTTACGTTAGACTTGCTAAATAAGGATAACGTGAACTTGCTTGGGGCGAGCGCGGTGCGTTTAATACAAAACCTTTTTAAACCAAGTTTTTTTTTTTCGAAATGACTACGCTGTTGACCCATCAAGGTCTTAACAGCTTCACCGGACTACATTTAACTTTTTTGTAGTAATACCGATAGTCTTAATTTGACTTCTCTAGAAACCTTTTTTGGCTTCGTCTAGTCAAGGATTTTCGTATAAATAATAGTAACAAATTTCTAAAGTCATAAAATCGTTTGAGAATATTACTTGTATCACCGGTTCGAGACAAAAACTAAGATTTAATGTTTAGATCATATTAGATAGAAGAAATGACGATTTGCTGGATGCACGAAACTTTTTGTCCAATCAAATAACACTGGTCTGTATATTATACCTTAGTAACTAACTTAGTAATGTTTGCACTGTGAATATGCTACAGAAATGTAAAAGATTGATCCACAAACTTTGTGATTAAAGATGTCTACAAATTTTCAAGGTAATGGTAGTGGTAAGGTCTAAACATTTTCAGAATAAACAAACTAAAGATAGTGTCGTTACAACAAAATTTAATATATTTTAGATTCATGACCTGGCAAATTTCGAGCTCGTAGACTTCTGTCAAAACCCTTGTGATTTATAGTCCATGACTAAGAGGGTCAAATGAATTGAACGTTTGAGTGACCTTTACTTTGGAACTTAGGATTAAGTTGTCGTAATTCCAGTCTAGGTTTATGAATGGATTAAATTTGATATATGACATTAAATGAACGAACATAGTCATAAAAAATTACATTGTATGGTTTTATGAAACCACGGTGCAAGTGAAAGTTTTTCGGATCATAGGTATGTAGCTAAAACTTTTCAGAAAATTATTCGATTTAGACTATTAAAATTGCTTTTTTTATCATAGCTTGATAATTGGAATTTGTATACATAATAGATATAATCATTCAGATGATAGACGCATGTTAAACATTGAGCAGAATATTTATTTCAATCATTGAATCATTATACTATGAAGTACTTGCATGAATTAATGAGAAAGGTAACTGATACGAGCCATGGGCGCTGCCATATTAGCCTTGGGTGCTTTGTCGAGCACCTTTCACTTTACCCCTACTTCTCAGCCGCACGCCGGCTGGAACGCGACATGCGATAGATGGACAATAGATGCGATAAAAAATTTGAGGCGACGGAAAAAGATTATTGCACGATGTGGTGCCTTGATTATAAACTTTATATGAAGAAATTAGAACAGCTTTATTTTTAAGTGTATGGTGGTTACAATTACCTTAATGACACGTTAATTCAATAAGTTATGAACTCGACATTAATTCGCGTAAATGTTTTTAAAATTAATGGTAAAGAGGCCGTGTAAATAAAAAAATAGGAGCGATTCAAGTTTTCTACTGAAACTCGATGGTCCTTGTTTCAACTTTCTCAGGTTTAAAAAGGACCGAAAGAAAGAATTAGTGAATAAACAAGCTGCCCCTGATTTAACACCATTAAGAATTTCTTTAGTCGAAAAACAGAGAGCCTCTTTAATTGAGTTAAATAAAAGGTCTTCAAGCCTGATCGTTGCTTGTTGTTATCGTTCCGTATATATCTCATAAACCTTTTTTATTCTAGCTCTGCAAAATGAATATACTTCACTCGGTAATAAGAAAATACGGCCTAAGAATAGTAGTAATTCCGGAATTGAGTTCTATTGACAAAAAACAAAAAATGAAATCACTTTCATCGTCTCATAGACTATATATTTTTGCAATATTATATTTTTAGCGATGATATAGTATACGCATGTCATGTGTGGAACAAAATTGATATCAAGTACCAAATTCTAACTAATAGTATAAATACGAAAGTGAGGTTGTTTGTCTGTTTATTACTCGTTCACGGCTTAACTAATCAACGGATAATCATGAAATTTCGCATATACTTGTTGTCTGGAGTATAGACAAGGATATAGTTAACTTTCATCCAAAAAAATGGATTAAAACTAATCTAAATTTACGCGATAGAAGTCATGATAATAATATAAACGATATAAAACGAATGCACAATCTATAATTAACAAATCTATTACTTAAGTTATCCAAAAATTAAGATAAGGATTAAATATGTTCGAAAAAAGTAATTTTGGTACCACTATCAGCCTGCAAGAGACACTGCAAGGCAATATAACTCTTCTCGAAATAAGGCATGGGCATAATCACCACACCAGCTCAAGGATCTCATGGTGATTTAAAACTCCGAGAAATTCACAGCTTTATACTTTCCAAGATTCTGTGGTGCTACAAGAACATTTATCAGGTTCAGGTTTCCTCATAGGGTTTTCTTCACCGTCAGCTGATAGTGTTAAAAATTTAAGTTAGTAAATGAACGCGAAAAATTCTTTGGTAAGTGATTGATATTCCGCCGGTCAAACAGCTTGACCACCACGACTACGTTCGCAGGACAATAAATAACAGTTTTTAAAAATAATTATTCAAAAAAGGATTTTAAGATGAAATTCATCCTTATAACTTCATCTTAGAATCATAAAAGTATAAATAAGACAAGTTACTTCTAACTTACGACCGTCTAGTTTTTTATTCTCTGAAATCTGTAATTTCTAAATGAATAACTGAAGATTTGAAAGTGCATACTATTATTTATAGAATAGGTATTTTATCTTTTATACTGTTAGTATCAGATCTTGGATACGATAGATAAAAATAGTATTTAAGCTTTCAATATTATGATTACAATGTATTTTATTACGGGTACGTAAAAAAAATACTTGAACACTTTTTAAAAGACATTACGCTAATTTTCTTTACAGGATGGATACATGGTTTTTATACTACCATTATTGAACCCTAAATATAAGAAAGGTAAACGTTTTTTTATGCTAATAAATCGGATGAACAGTTACAAACAATGGCCGAGATAATTACAAAAAAAAAATCAGGAATGTTCCAGATCTTATCTAACAATTTTAATCTGTTACGTAGTAAGTAGATTTATTTTTAACGCAGCTAGAAACTATATTTGTGCTTAATCCCTTTACCTATTACATCATAATATGTTTCCACTCTATGTAAACTCATATCGGCTTGGCTGCGATTTTCTAGTTTGCTGTAGAAGTATCCTAACTTATTCTCCATACTCCGTAGTTTTTTTATTGGTATTTGAGTGCTTAAGCACTATCTTACCGAATGGTAAATGATTGTGTAGTCTATTAAAGTCATATAACATGACTGACTCTTAAGTACATCTGCCGGAACATACCTATACGAGCTTGGCAGACAGATTTTCAACTCGGGATGAAAGATACCCAATCGAGTATTAGAAAAAGCAACATGCAATAACTATCTACTAGTGGGTGCCCAGTAGTCGACATTCGACCATAGTTATTTGATGTTTTAAAGTTTGAACTATATTAGGGTTCTTTTGTCAAAGGGTATACTTCTATAATCAAAGGTTTTCATCATGGCTACTCAGTTATTTGCCATGATCGTAATTGTATAAACGTTTAAAAAAATCTATGTATCAATGAAAATTGAAATTAATTATAAATTTGAAACAAAAATCACGTGGTAAAGCTCTCAAATTTTAAGCAAATATAAATTTACGAAAATAAAGACATTTATTGCAACCCAGGACACAATTTTCAAATAATTTTACACGACACCACGGGTAGGTGGTATATCTGGATGATATTTAATTAAATGTAGTCTGTTCATTATGAGAAATAGTGATATGCCCAGTATCATCGTTTGGAAAAGTAAATGGATCCACAATACAATCAAATGGTGAATCCATGACAGAGAGGTTTTTAATACTATCATTAGCTTATGTATTATTTGGCTCATTTTTTTATTAATTCAACATTTGAAGTGAGTTCACCATAAAAAATAATAGACATTACAATAATAGTTATATTTTGTAATATCATTGTTGAATGTAGGATGAAAAATGGTAATTCGAACGTAAGAGTTAAAAAATACATACAGTCGAGCATAGCAACCCCTTTCACAACCTCTTTTGAACTTCGTAATTATTGACGGCTGTCAAAATGTCTTTTTTATTTACTTGTGTGTATATGTTGTGTAAAATTCGAGTAGTAGTGTGAGTAGTATTGTATTATTGTAATGTTTATTATTTTTTATGCTGAACTCACTTCAATTGATGAATTAATAAAAAAATGAGCCAAATAATAGTTAGTATAATCAAAATAAGAATTTTGTTCATAAAAGTAATCCATGGCTTAGACCTCCGCTGTTACAATGTTGCAATTCAACCTCATGTATCAACAAAAAAGAATTTATTTTCAAAAGCTAATGGTAGTATTAAAAACATCTTTGTCTTGGATTCACCATTTGATTGTATTGTGCATCCATTACTTTTCCAAACGATGATATTGGACATATCACTATTTCTCATAATGAACAGACTACATTTAATTCAATATCACCCAGAAATACCACCATATGGTGTCATGTAAAATTAATTGAAAATTGTGTCATGGGTTGCGATAAATTTCTTTATTTTTGTAAGTAAAGTTATGTTTGGTTAAAATTTGTTCTTTACCATGTGGTTTTTGTTTTCAATTTATAATTAATTTTCACTTACACATAGATTTCTTTTAATGATTATATAATAAAGATCATGGCAAATGGCAAATAACTGAGTAGCCATGGTGAAAACCTTTGATTATAGAAATATATATACCCTTTGACAAAATAACTCTAATAAAGTTCAAACTTTACAAAATCAATTAACTATGGTCGAATGTCGACCACTGGACACCCACTAATATTAATTAATTGAATGTACTTATAATGCATCTTATATAAAATAACAGCTTTCTGTACTTCTCCGCCATATAAACTTTAATGGACATATTGTATATGTCAGTATTGTGTGTATATTGTATGTGTCATATATATTCATGTCATGTATATTGTATGTGTCAGTGTAGGACATAATGTAATGGACATATTATTTAAGAAGACAATAAGACAAAAACTATTTCAAGCAACAGAATTCACCGAAACTCTTGGCCCGACAAAAAAGCTTAAAGAAAAGCAAAAAAAGCCACCAAGAAAGTCATAGCTGTTAAGCAAGCAAACTCCCAGAAAATTCTGTATGTCATGTACAGAAAGAAGTAAGACAGTAAAGAAGGCCAAAAGGATATTTACAAGCTCGCTAAACAGGGTAACTGGAGCAACAGCGATGCTGCTGGATGTGAAGCCATCATAGGTCTAAATGGTGATCTGTTATATAAAGATGACCGGGACATCATAACCGCCTAGCAACAACATTATGAACAGCTATTGAACCCAAATTAAGCTACTAACCAATGCCCAGAAGTGGAGAAAAATTTAGGGCTTATACATCCTAGTGAGGTTAAGAGGCCATACAACAAGTCTGTCTGATGTCCTACAAGAAAGCCATCGGACCTGATGCTATTTCAGTGGAAACTTGGAAATTTCTAAAGAGTGTGTTACTCTCTGCCAAAATGCTAGGCGCTTGGAGACTGAGCACCATAATTCTAATTTACAAAGGAAAGGAAAGGAATGTGAGATCTATGGTATGTACAACGGCGGGTGAGACAAAATCGATATCGTTTATGTAAGGTGTTCACCAAGGTTCTGTACTGAACCCCTTGCTGTTTTGCTTAGTCTTGAACTCACTTACCGAAGCAATGCAAAACCTAGCGGCGTGGACGTGGACCTGTGCTGCGTTACAAAAGGGGCTGTTAGCATGTAAGCAGCAGTTACGGGCTGGTGGCTTAATATTGAATGTAGAAAGACCCTGTATATATCGATTAATGCATCAGATACCAGCGACAATACTCAAATTTCAATCGATGGACAAATGGTCACCTCCTTTGACTAATTCAACATTCAGCACCGGTTAGCTGCAGCGTGGCTTAAATGGGGAGAAGTGACTGGCGTTACACGTCACAGGAGAATTCCTCTCAAACTCAAGGGTCTCAAGCGACAATGCCGACAAGATACAAGAAAGTAGGCTGCGATAGTATGTCCACGTTAAGAGAAAGTCACCAGACTACGTGGAGAGTTTGGCACTACAACTATCCCTTCCGGATCAGAAATTCAAAGGCAGGCCGAAAATAAATTGGAAGGGTGTAGTAATGAAATATATGAAGGAATGCAAAGTTTCTTAATGTACCATCAAGGACAGAGCGAAGTGGAGAAGAAGAATAAGGAGGGCTGATTCCACCTCTATGTGGGACTAATAGCCAGGAAGAGAGAGAGAGAGAGAGAGAGTTTTATGGTACTATTGTCTCACTCCTCGAGCGGTAGACATTTTTTAGTCGTACATTTCATATAAATTAATTTGTAATCTTTTAGTATTAAAACATTTTATATTAAAAGTGCAATTTTCTACATTCCGCGAACGCGCCCCCAATAATTATTATAATCACGATCGGTTCATATATCTAGTGTAAAAGCTAAATCAATGCAATTCTAACATCTGTACTTTTTAGATTAAAAAATTGTTGTAGATATCTAAGAATATGTAATAAAATAATTTCAATCATTTTTAGAAATGTCTATCTGTTTGTTTGAACACTCATCACTGCTAAAATACTGCGTTCAAGAAAATCATAGATCATCATATGTTCGAGTAACATTTAGTCTTGGTTTCATTAAAATCGGTTCACTCTATCAAAAGTTATTGTAATTTTAAAAACGATGCGACTAAGTAAGAGAGAGAAGTAAATGGACTGAATACATATAATTATTAATCACTGTTTTTATACATAAAGATCCACGCGGGCGAAGCCGCGGGTACTGCTATTAATAAATAAAGAAAGATAATTTTGAATTCATTATATTAACCGTGGATTCAATTCTCTCGGTCGTGTTTCGGATCTGTCGTTCAGTACACCGCCTCCTCGCGTCTCCATCACGTTGAACAACTTTGTTACTATCATTTCTTTGTATGAAATAGAATATAATAGAATAAAAGGAAATGTTTATTTTTGATAGCAACGAACATTTGGCGCGCGTGCGGCGAGATGATACGGCGGCTGTTACCGTGGTATCCACTTACCGTTTCACAATTCTACCAACTTATAATATAAGGCAATGTGGAGGAGTATTGTCGCTATATAAAGAGTTTTATTGTCAGATCACATTTTAGGTGTGAAAATGGTATGAAGAAATTTTGTGGAAGAAATATATTGATATCTTTTTTTACACGCGTTACTGCTTGTGTGTTTATAAAATATCACGTCTGTTTCCATATTTTTAAGTATACTGAGCCTGCGACTTCAAAAATGGTTTTATGTTTTCATTTTGAGGTTCGTGCTTGAGTCTTTTGAAGGTTTTATGTTACTCTTATTACACTATATCATTACTGCATTACTGCGTAGTCCCTGTGAGAAATATTATTAGGTTAGAATCTTAGGTCAGAAGAATAAAAGTCCTTTGTCTGCCAACAAAAACCTCATTAAAATCGGTTCAGCGTTTTTGGTTATTAATTTGCACAAATAAGAGATACTTGAATTGAAGTTATATGTCTCGATCTTATCGTTCATGCAAATTATGGGATATTAAGATTTTGTAAGTGTTATTTATTATAAATTCGTATTGGTTGAATTATGAACATCACATATATACGGTGAAAACTTAATTATAATTACTGTAGCGTGCTGGTCCTAAAAATTGTCACTGACCTTTTAGAAAAACAGCGACATATTCGATGTCATATATATACATATTTTTCCTCGACAAAGAAGTGATTATTAAAAGTTTCGGTTCCAAAGTCAGTGTTTGATTTTATCATAATTTAACATTGAACACTTAACATGAACATTTAACATAGATTTTTGAACATTTAACATAGATAAACTAACGTATTCTTGTCATTTCTTTCAGTAATGTGTTATTGATTATTGAAAATATTTCAAAGCAATTATGACACCTTAATAAACAGCAAGTTTAATAAATGTGACAAAATTAATTAATAATAAAACTCACCAACATTATGTGATACTAATACTGTCTTATTTTTTCTTATATTTTACGACTGAATCCATTAACCGATGATAATGAAATTTCGTACATACACACATCAAAAAAGTCTAAGCAACATGCGTGATATTACAAATTTTACCATTTATATAAATTAATTTCTAAGTATTTACTCAAACAAAGTGCGTAGGTAAGTAAACTTTTTTGTTATTGATGACATATTGGCTGGTTGTAAAAAAAAAATTTGATTATGTTTTGTTTTTTCATAAAATTCAAATGACTGCGAATTTCTTTGAATTTAAGTGCGTTTTAATTGCTACGTTTAGTCTTGATTTTATAATTTTACCAACCATTTAAATAAAGTTAGCGACAAAATTGAATAGTTAGATATTCTTTACGTCATGAAGCGACGTCGTTTGATGGCAGATGAAACGCAAAGAGCTGTAGGGATGTTGCAAGCGAGAAGTAAACAATCTCAGGTATCTCGACATTTTGGCATTTATAGAAGTGTTATTTGTCGTCTTTGGCAGCGCTACAATAATACAGGAGAACCCGCTGAACAGCATCCAGGCCGTAAAAGGAGTACAACCACTCGGCAAGACCGGTACATAAACTGACTGCAAGAAGCCAGCCGATGTTAACCGCTCGAGAGATAAGTTGGAGGCTACAAATTTCAAGTGGTGTTGATGTAAGTACTCAAATTGTGCGAAATCGACTGCATGAGTACGGCCTACGAGCTCGACGCCCAATCAGGTGCCCACCGATACGTCACGGGAATCGCGCTCGTCGATATGAATGGTGTAGAGAACGCATAACATGGACCCAGGAACAATGGGATAAAATTATATTTTCCGATGAGTCGCGATTCGGGTTTAAGCCTGATACAATAAGGGTGCGAGTGTATCGTCGGCCCGAAAATACTGAAAAGCTCAAGTGCGTTAAGGAAGTTAATCCATACAGCGGCTCAACAGTTATGATAACATAAGGGCGGGTATTATGAAGAACAGGCGAACTGAGCTCGTTTTTGTAAATGGAAACATGAATGCTGAAAATTACATTGAGGATAGTCTCAGACCTTATGTTAGATGTAGACTCTTATGTCTACCCATTTGCACAAACCTTTGGCTCCGAGTTTAGGTTAATGCATGACAATGCGCGTTCACATACAGCTCGGTGAACCAGTGAATACTTTGCAACGGAGAACATACGGGTATTGCCATGACCTGCACAATCGGCAGATCTCAACCGCATCGAGCACGCATAGGACATGCTCCAGAGACGTGTTTTGAAGGACTTGGACGGAGCGACAACAACCCAACAGCTGAAGGATTTGCTATAATTCCATTGGGAGCGAATACCGCAAGGTGACATAAACAGTCTCATTAATTCAATGAATAATCGTAGCTGACAAGTTCTGAATAGCAGAGGAGACCATACTTTGTATTAAATTGTTTTATTCTTTCACAATAAATACATTTTCTTAACAAATTTCATTTTGTAAAAAAAAAGTTTAGTTTCTTATGTATCTTAGTTTCTACAGTATATTTTAATATTGTTCATTTCTGTTATTAAAAGAACTTATAAAGACAACAGCTGTTATTTTTACATCATAGAACCCTAAAGATATTATTTTAAAAATAAAATACAACGTTATAATGTGAGCAACCATCCTAAAATTTAAATTAGTACATGTTGCTTAGACTTTTTTGATTAGTGTAGTTAGACTAGGATCTAAAGAGTGATATAGGCAACTTTCAGTTTGAATATACAACAAGAAAAATGCAGAAGAAATCATATCAAAAACCTAGATCATTATAGTTTAAGTGTTGACATAGTTTGCCAGACGAGCGTCGGGATACACCCCGCAACTATTCTCGTAAATAAGGTAGCAGAAATACGGTCGAATAATACCTTTAGATAATTTATGCAAATCAATGCGATAAACCGTGGCCCTTGTTCGACAATTTGCAAACGGCACCGTTGAGGGACCCCCTGACCCACGCGTAATTCATTATCCGTTTCCACTCCTATCTGTCGATGGAACGGATACCCTGGCCTTTAATTTACGTTTAGCATCGTTCGGCTCCTCGCTACCCCCGGCCGTGGTTTCGACATTTTTATTCTGACCTCACTCCATCACATGTTTGGATGAGGCGCTGTCCTATACGGTGTGGAAATGTTGAAACGTGTGTTTATTCTGTAATTATTTATCATTTTAAATTATTTCATACAAATATATACAATCCATGTCGCAATGTAAATTAAGTAAAAACAGTATGAAAAGTAGTTTTCTAGATCTTTCTGTGTATGTGCTTAATTCTCCAAAATTATGCGATTAGTTCTGTATTTCTGCTATAAGGTTTATTATATATATAATAAACGCATATTATGTTTATGTACTACATAAAATGCAAAATATACTATTTAAGTTGGTAAAATATTTTTCGGACATTTTCATTGTTATCGCTGGTAAAACCTTATAAGATTGATCAAGACAAAGTATTATATAATTGTGTAGAATAAAATAGTCTACAGAAAAGTCTCGAATGCTATATGTCTTTTTATTTAGGATAAGTAATGGTAAATAACTTATATATTACGCGCCACAAATAGATTGTTATTTGTATAATCACACTTACATAGATTTTATGATTTTGATCGACTGTTAATATCAAAAGGGCAAAAAATAGATTGGGTAGTGCATGTGTTTCAATTTTTTCGACCATTATGATAACACGAGGGCCGGTAATTATAAATTATAAAAGAACGAATTATAGTAGAAAACGTGTCAAAAACATTCTCAATGTGTGACAAATGAGCATAGAGTTGAAACTAGGTGAGTAAACAAAATATTGCATTTGAAGAACAGGTTCCTTAAGGGTATGCGAATTGTATGAAATCCTGTCTGTAAAGGGTTGTAGGGGATTAACGTTTTTGTATATCCCTCATCGGCTTTGAAATTAGAGACATCAAAAAAGGGTTAACAGAACCTTGTTTCCAACAGACAAATTTAATTATACAGACTTCAAAAAATCAAGCATTAATGGTGTGAAATTAATTCTTTATTTTTAAGCTTAATATACATGACGATAAAAGATAATTTAGACCTATATAGGGTCGGGTTGGTATAAATGAAAACATTTCATTACTTGTTCATTTATCTGCGTCTCACAATTTTGATAACCTATTCAATATTAATTTTATCTAAATGCTCGGTAGATCTTCTTTGATAACATAATAGACATTTATTCAGAAGTTTAATAATATTACAATGTTCTTGTGATAAATTTAAAGTTCTAACAAGATGGTGGTTCCTTTGTTAGAACTTAACGTGATGATATATAGCATATAGACTTACTATCTAACGCTGAAAGATTTTTTAACTCATCACACAAATCGGCCCAGTGATACCTGACAGCGCCTTCAACCAAGCAAACAAACGTTCCAGCTTTATAATATTAGTATAAATTTAACGCAGATCAATTCACAGGTGCTTATTCGTTAAATATATGTAAATATAATATATAGCTGTTTTCCTTTTTATTTACTTAAAATACGAAATAATTTTACATATTTTAATATAAATTCCTACATGTGCACGAAAAATTTAATATCTATTTGAAAAGCACTTAGCGCGTTATCGTTATTACAATAAATTGTGTAGTAACACCACGGTTGAAGTGAACATTGCAGCTGTCTAACTATGAATCTGTATCATAATGGTAGAAGTACGGTTATCACTACATCTGTCTGTATTGTATTTGTAGATATTATGAGATTTTAAATGAGCTTATAATATATATTTTTTCAATCACAGTCAATACAACAGGTTAAAAAGAAAAAATAAATAAAATGAAAAAATAATGAGTTCTTATAAGTTAGTAATATTTTTCTTATATTTCACTAGGCTTAATTAGAAATGCAATAAATATATTCTTATATACATATAATAAGAATGTAATGTATGTCTGTACTTTTTCGATTTTCCTGAAAAAAAAAATGTTGCAGGTGTCTAGGAATAAGTAATAAAATACATTTCATTGCTAGAAATGTCTGTCTGTTTGTATGAACATGTTTTACTGCTAAAGTACTGGGTTCACAATAAAACCTCACCAAGAAAATTATAAAGCATATCGTCGAGAGTAAGTTTGTTTTTGTTTCATTGTAAAGTTGTTGTAATTTTAATGACGACGCGACCTAAGCGTAAAAGAAAAGTAGATAAGTAAATGGTGAGTTCATTCATAGATTCAAGTGATTTGCAAATAATGCAAATGGACCAGTTGTGTACACCAGGTTCCTAACGAAGTCGCGGGCATAGCTACGTTAAAAATATAGTGGCACTCCCTCTAAAATGGCTTGTAAATTGTACTGAATTTTGTTTTTAAAGAAAGAAAGCTAATATTATAAAGATAGGGATGCCGAAATTATCGTTGAATTCATCTTGAAATACCTATAACACTGAGAAAAACTGGAAGGATACAGGCTGTCCGATATCATTATATTTTATTATTATATACAAAAACGTTAGTTTTAAACTGTAGTACATATACCTAGCTTGTTAATAATTCTATTATTCGTTTATCCATATTAAAATTATTTTTTCATCTTTATCCATGTAACCTCGGTGTGTACGTTTTCTCATTTTTATCCCTAAAATAAACATATCATTAAGGTCTCATTATTATGAACCACTTAAATATATCCATTTTTTATTTACAAATGATGTAGTGGCAAATAATTTTCCTTTTATAGTATTAAAACTGGGTAAGTACTTATAAATGTTTTTGAATACCGAAAATGTAGGTTCAATTTTGTACATTTAAAGTGATTACTAATTATTTAATAAGCTAATTTGCTCTGTAAGTTTTGATTATTATAAATGTACTATGTAACTATGTACATTACGGTTGGAATACATTCAATTAGTTTTGTTACGTTGTAAGTAGAATAGTAGATATATTTATTTTCTAGAATTATAGTACCTATTTGCAGGAATTAAAAAAAAATAATTTCAATAGACTGTATGTTATTGAAAATGTACTTTGCCTTATATTTTATTCTATTTTATGCTGGAATTATTCCACAAAAATATATTAAATACATATAAAAAATCACGTTTTGACCCAATACAGTATTCTTACCAATGCGAATATGTGTTTGTTTGTTTATTACGTTTTCTCGCCTAAACCGATCATCATGAAATTTTGCATAAACGTTTCAGGAGTACAAAATATTGTACTTTATTTTTCACCCATAATAAAATACTGTTCGCGAAGAATAGATTAAAGCGAAAGCGCGGGAATAACTAGTGAAATAAAAGCATTCCAAGAAAAATTTAAGATTGTCCGGTAAAATTACCCCCTAAAACAAGACTTCACTTTTACACGACTATAAAAGATTATTCTTCGGTTTATTCTTAACTATTAACTCAATGTATTGCATGAAGTTAAATAGCCAAATAAAACGCGAGCGGCCATCTTTTGAATGTTTGATGTGGACTGAGCGGTAGAATATAGTCCATTTAGTCATAACTCCAAAGCATAATGGGAGAACGAGAAAGTCTTCATATTAAATACGGTCTTAAGAATGGGATGGAATGAGACATTTGATCCGAAAAATACTTAATCGTTCCCAAAGAAATTAAATACATAAGAGTTTAAATGTACTTAATAACGTGTTTGGAGACTTGCCACTAAATATTTCTTATAAAGTTTTAATAGATTCGTCCTCAGGGATAAATTACAGTATACCGACGTTATTTACCAGTAATAGATGCTCTGTTTTCGTTCCGGTGTCGGAAGAAGTAATGAGATCTAAAACGCTTATTTCGCTGGTTTCTAAATGTAATGAGTCAACTAAAAGTCGTTAATTTTACATCTTCTTACGTAAAGTGATTGTAATTGTATGTCTTCTCGATTGGATTATTATGTTCTTGTATTCTTAGCATTAAAGATATTAAAGTATTCATTGTTACATAAATCTTAGGTCAACATCAAAATGAACGTTAAAGCTACCATCAGTTTGGAAAATAACCCAGTTACCGATAAGAACTGACGAGAAACTTGATCTGATTTATATTTTTATTATACCTATTGTTATAAACATAGATAGTTACGTTGATTTTTGGTTGATGCAAAGAGATTGGCGTCAGTTCTAGCCGTCACCACATTTCAGATATTAATCCACCCTATAATAATAGCCTTTAGACATTAAAACCCACTCTACATGGTGCTTGAACTCATTATCCGGCAAATCGGTTATGTGCTTTGAGACATTGTTTTAAAACCTAACACTATTATTATTACCTAAAAACCTATTATTTGCCTTAGTGAGCCTGAAACATAGAATGACCAATTTCCTATTGTTTCTAATATTTAAATGATGTTGATCTTTTAATAAATAAAGTTTTTACTGTAATTTATGTCCACATTAGATTATCAACAATCAGGGAAAAGCTTTATTACGTAACACCTTACTAAGTTACTATGTAAGCATTAATTTAAAGAGTCGTTGTATGCACACCAACCATATCTTATTTAAAAGCAGCAGGGGGCCTAACCAAGTTGCTTATCTACAATCACTAACACAAATAGAAAACGGAAAATGTATGGAGTCTAAATATTATATATATGTTATATATATTTGTTAAAAAGATAAACCAGATCGAGTTTCTTGCCGGTTCTTCTCGATAACTGGGTTGTTTCCGAACCGGTGGTATTTTTTGACGTTCATAAGTGCCTTATTAGGGCCTAAACTGAATAAAGCATTTTTGATTTGATTTGATAACCATTATTGCAAAATATAGAGGGATTTAACACAAAATTACAGTAAAATATAAAATCCACTACATGACATACTAAGATCACGCCAAAAACGTTTTGAATATTTTATAAATATTTTATTGTTTTTTGATTCGACTATTTTTACGTTTTTGTAAACTTAAAGAGAAATAAACTATTGTAATAGATATTTAATATAGTGCAGCAGTGCGAGTACCGCTTCCAGCTATCGATAAATTCGATAATCGATCGGTAATAGCGTTGCCTCGAGGGAAACATGCCGGTTAATACATACTCCGTACGAGTACGGAATTTTATTGCACAAGTTAAATTGTTCGCGTTAATAAATTTATGATATCAATTTATACGATTATATTGTGGTTATTTTATAGTATGTGTTTCTATATGGTAAGAATTGTGTTAGTAGGTTTTTTGAAGTAAGGGCACATTAAACAGTGAACCAAGGTGAACTGTGATGCTCGGGTCGGTGACACTGACTCGTGTATGTGTGACAAGAAATTCAATGATTTAATAATTACATTTCATTGTTATAGTTTGTATTATTACAATTTACGTATATTTTATATATAGAGTGTTTTATATTAGAGGGCCCGACGAACATTATCCCTCCCTGACAATAAAAAAAAACCTTGAAAAATTATACGTTTAATGTTCCTCATGTATCACTTTATATACTGGTGAAAACCGTATGAAAATCTGTTTAGTATTTTTTGATTTTATTAAACAAACAGACCGACATGGCTGAGGACTTTGTTTTATACTATGTAATGATTCGTATATTTCAAGAGTATATATCATATTACATTATAATATTGCCATATTGCCATTATAACATGGCCATAAGCACACACCTACTTTTATTTTACTTGTAAAATTTATGATTTTTTTTTTAAATCAGTGAAAGTATTTCGTACAAATATTTCAAACAATTATTCTGTATTTACGTTGTAGGTATTTTAAAGAACATAATGTATCTTCTAAAGTTAGTTATGCACTCACCATGATCAAATAAATACAGACAGGTTGGAGGTTTTTATATGTATATAAAATGTCTGTATTGCTGTAAATAGATAATTGAGAAACTAATATGTTTCAGCAATTGTTTTAGTTGCCTTGTAAAGGCTTGCAGTTCAAGCTGAATTATAAAGAAATATCTTTATAGCCATTGCACACTGTATGTAACGATTTACGAGCACAGTTGCTTATGATTGCCTCGTATTTCAGAAAATTATTCGTAGTAAGTTTTAGCGCAGAATATAACCCATATTCAACGTCGTTTACACTTACTCAATTATTTTAACAATACATATTTGTTTCATAAAAACAAATACAATTGTAGATTGAGTAAATTAATAAACAAACTCGACTGTCAAAAACCACATAGTTAAATCTATTAACAGCAACATATAAGGTTGAAATATATCAAGCTGTTAATGTTATAGAGCATGTCAAAAATCGTATATACACATATTACTATATATAGTTAATTGCCTAAAAAGCCTTAAAAGCCTAGGTTGGATCCCTCGGTAGTGAGCCCTTGCGTTGCTTGCGCGATACGGTGACACACAAATATACATCACTGCTACAACACTACACGATCACCCCCACAGACGTGCACGCCTACACGCTTACACATGAAGCTTCCAGGTTTACTTTTTTCCCTCATCGAACTGAAAAAACTCCCAATTTTCCGATGATAAATATATGGAGGAGTTGTTGAGGCGTATATGCTTGGTACACGTTTCAACAACTCATACATATATGAATAGTTAGCTAGGTTAGCTAAGATAGGTCGCGATTTTGCATGAAACAGGCAACAGCCAAAGCGAGATAAAATAAAATCGGCTGAGTGCCAGAAGCGCTCGTCTTAGTTGTCCGGTGAAGCTGTTAAGACCTTGCTAGGTCTATAACGTAATTTGATTGAGAAAAAAAAATCGATTATATTCCCAACTATATATTTCCTAATTCTATATTATACGTAGTGAGCTGTTATTTGCAAAAGTGCGTACATTTCACCCGAATGACTCTACACTTACTAATATTATAAAGCTGATCAGTTTGTTTGCTTGAAGACTATAATCCCAAGAACTACTGGTCTGAATTGTAAAATTCTGTTAGTGTTAGATAGCACATTTATGAAGAAAGATTATAAACTATGTATCATTGCACTAAGAGCTAATAGCCTATCATGCTAATAGGAACGGAGCACCGGTGAAAATGTTCTAAAATCGGGGTTTTAACGTTATCCAAAATAACTATCCCACGCGGACAAAGTCGCTGGCAGAAGCTAATGTGATGGACATAAATATTTTTCAATTCAATTACCTAATATAAAAGAATAGATGATCTAGAAAAACACCAATATGCCTCATTTGTCCATTTCATTTTTTATTGATAAGTATTTCTATTCATAATTATTTTATTAAGGCAAAGATAAATGTAAGTGTTATGATTTTATTTCTAAGGTAATGAGTCAAGTTACTGTTTTCCATATTATAATAGAAAAAAAAAAAACAAAAAGTTTATAAAACTGTACCCCACGTACGGACAAAAACACTAAAAGAAACAAGGTAGGTGCTGTGTAATATCATCGTCTTATTAAGTAAAACAAGTAATTTGATGTATTAAATATTTTTAATCATTTAGTTTTATTAAATCCTCTGCGCCTTCCACATAAATTACATTATAATTCAATTCAAATTGCGGAGAACATACTCTCCATCTGCAGAGTCGGGTAAACATAATGGTTTTTGGAAAAATTACTGGCGAAATTATTTCCTATAGTCAATACTATATATGTAGGTGAGTAGCATTAGTGGAGTAGAGAGAGGTGGCTGTATCGGCCGGGTGGGTGTCAAGTTGTTTGGCGCGCCGCCAACGGCCCCGCCGCACGAACAATCACCAGTTACCCTGTCGATACGCTCTCCACTCTACAGGCTTATGCCTATGCATAGTGTTTATTGTTAAGTTTTGCTGCATAAATTGTATCTTAGGTCGAGTCTTGCTACTTATTTCCGTTAACATAAAACTATATTGCTGTTATATTCCTGCGGTTATAGATTTGTCTGTTGCACTTCACTAATTAAGCAGTGGTAGTCGGTCTAGATCTTTTATACATTGAAATAAATATGGTAAAAATATTTAGGATGTCATGACTTAATTGCTATAATATTCACAATTATAAACATATATAAATAAAATCAATGTGACTGCTGCTATTCCGCTTGCTTAATTTTTAAAATGGTTACACCGAATTTGACATGACTTTTACTGGAGCATCGAGGACTTTTTAGAGTATCACCTAGGCCACATTTTATTATGCTTATTCACAATGTCTAAACAATAATGATGAATCTTAAAAGAGGGGAGTTTTTGATAGGATGTTAGTCTGTCCTGTAGTAGCTTTTATGATTTATTCATAATCTTGTGTTATTTGGCTCTATATTTTGTAATATTGCTGACATTTTTCGTAATATAATTAATTTATCGTGCATAAGTGAAGTGGATGAAATACAATACCATGGAGCATGAATTTTGGAATGCCACGAAAACTCCCTAGAAATTTCTAAAAAGGGAGCCACCATCTTGAACATTGAAATTATCGCAAGACACATGTAAGATTATAACTACTTGACAATGATAGTAGTAATAATTGGTGGATTGGTTGGAAAAGAAATAAAAGTAAATGAAAACCTTAAAAGAGATAACTTACAGTTCATTAAAGTCTTATAGCGGTTAACTTGTAAAATAATGTAATTTATAATGATACGAAATGAATACATTATTTCAGTTAAATAAAATGTAATAAATTATACAAAGCTTATATATTTTAAATTTGCTGAGAAGGTTATTGAAACGTAACTAGTAACGAATATTATGAGGTTTAGATATGTGTTTTTCGTTCTTACTTCTTTATATGGAAAGTAATTCAGTTAGTTTCATTCTATTGTTAATAATTTTTATCATTTTAAATCTAATAACATCTTTAAAGATGTATATGATTCACTGTTTCACTGCTTATATAAGTGCATTGTGTAGAGAAAATATGTTGAACAAATTTGACGCGCCACTCACCCTCGTGTCAGTATGCAAACAACATCATTAGCGACCTGCATGCTTCCACGTTGCATTCCTCCCAGTCTGTCGGTACCCCTACAATTTCCATTCAACCTTTACCAAGTACTCAGTCTGAGCTCAATAATAACATAAAGTTTTTCTATTCGCGTTCTTTCATGGATTCCAAAAGCTTACCGGGGAGCGTGGAATTGGCGAAAAAATGTGTAACAAAAATCGTTCATTTGTTTACGGTTTGCTTTCTCCTTTCTCTTCCATGTTTTTTACGTAAAACATTTACGATTCAATGTTTTTTTTTCAGTTTATAAATGCGATGACTTCTTATACAGGGATTTTTATACGCATCTGAGAAATAGCTTCACAGGGTTGTAACTAAATAAGATGTATCCTACTTTAAACGTTTTGCGCAATTAAGAATAGTTAACCCAAGTATCTATTAGTAAATGTAATCGTGAAAAATATTTAATAGATTTATATGTATTTATTAGTTTTATGGCTGTATTAATAGAAAAGGAAACAACTCATTTGAGGTAAAGAAATATTGGGAGTTGCTGCTTTGACGCAATGTTTACGAACAAATTTAATTGAAAGTTATGATTTTTTTATATGACCATGAGCAATATATGAAAAGTAACACTGATAAATGGGAGAAGAATGTTAGATGTAGATGTTGTAGGTGGTAGAGCCCCGATGAAGCTATTTTTGGTTTCAGCATGAATGGGTCGGCTCCTCCGGGGTAGTACCTACCACCCCTCTCACCGATAACCGACGTGAAATAACAGTGCTTGCATTGTTGTGTTTCGTTCGGTCAGTGAGAGAGCTGGAGGCTTACGTCCCTTCCTCTTTCCTTCTTTCCCTTTCCTTCCCCTCCCCCTTCTCCTATATACAGGCTGGCAACGCACTTGCGACGTCCCTGATGTCGCTAGTGTCTATGGACGGTGGTGATCACTTAACATCACGTGACCCACCAGTTCGTTTGCCACCTTTGATATATTAAAAAAAAGACATACTGTGAGTAAATGATAGGAAGTCTTAGTTTTATCAATTTAAAAATACATAAGCTGACTGGCCGAATGTTCCTTTGTGTGTTATTTATCAATCTAGAATCTAAAACATAAGTGTTCTTCTTGGCTTACGCTAGTGACAAAGGTGTTTAAAAATTACATTTTGATCTTAAAAATTGGTGATTATTTTGTTTAGAGGATATTTCATCAGAAAGGATTGACTTGCGAAGTGTATAGTGCTTTAGTTTGCGTTATTAAAACGTTCATGATGGCTGGAATCATGATATTATTTGTGAATTTGTACCATAAATTGTTAGTGTTATCTCTTTATAAATCTCTGAAGCTATATTGAACACCCGGGACATCTGGAGAACGGTGAAGTATCAGACTCTTACTGACTAAAAACCCACGAGATACTATCTTCCGAGCTAATGGAGTATCACATGGTCATGCAAAGTAAACACCATGACACCCCGGCGACACGCTCCAGTGTGAATGCCAGGCCGCGCCGCAACGACAGTCCGGTCGAGCTGCTTACCTTTCTACCGAAACAAGTACAATGAAAGGTCAGTATTCCCAACACCTTTTCCACTCGGACCGGCATGGCAGTCAAGAAGTCGCCTCTTCCAACCACCACCCGTCATTGATTTTGTAACGAGCTGGTCTCCTCACCTCTTGTAACCTTGTTAACGTGGTCTTCTCCCTCGGTTACTTTTAACGACATTTCCTTCCTTCCGCCGTTTGAAGAACTCTTCTCTACCACTTTTTAACGAGGTTTTCTCTCATGGTTTTAATCACTAAAGATAGCAGAAGAGGACAAGAAACATTCTGACGTGTTTGACAGTACATGTTGACCGATCACCATAAATTTTTAATGTTTTTTTACGTACAGTATTATTATTTTATGATGCAGTATCCTTCTGAACCGATGTTAGTTTTAATAGATTTGGTGCAACTTTCTTTTTAATATTGTCACGTCAGGCGTGTGTCTGTGCAATAAAAAAAGAATATCAGGGTATTTTTCAAACGAATTTTATATGTTAAGCGATATGAGATTCACACATTTTCATGATCCCACACGATATACTGACTTTAAACCCGTAGGCTACGGAAACATCAGCCTCCGCCTGAAATCGAATCGTGCGGTGTACGCGAGCCGATTTACAGCTTTATTGGTTAAACTTTGAGGGGATTTTCATGTTATTTGCACTCGTAAATTCAGATACGCATTCTTTTTTATTTGAAAAATGATTTTATATAAAAATACTAATGAGGAAAACAAATCACTTCTTTAAAACGAAATAAAGGTATTTCACTGTTCTTTGTTGTTTCTTATATGACATTCAGCGACAAATTTTAGGTGTAATTCAATTTGTCTCAGGACATATCACAAATAGTATATGCATCATTTTTCTCTTTTAGCTTTCTTGGATTGCCATGTGAGATCGCGCTCAAAAGTTGAAGCTTCTAGGTCAACATGAAATTAGTTAAATGTTAACTATCAAACACAACCTGAACAGCCAATTAAAAAAAATTTACACGTCACGGGACGTCTGGCAAATGTCAAACATATATGTCACGTAGGAAATATCACTATCTACACTATAGGTTTGCGAACTCAATGCCAGCAAGAGAGATTGCGCATAGTCGCTTGTGCATGGTATCACGTCACCAAGTCTCACACACACGCCATGGCCTTTATCGTTCAAAATCAAAATCAAAAGTTCTTTATTTAGTTAAGACTCTAATAAGGCACTTATGAACGCCACAAAACTACCACCGGTTCGGTAAACAACCCAGCCATCGAGAAGAACTTATTACTTAACATAAAATAAATAAATGAAATTGAACGTTAGCACATTTTAAATTTATGCCATTGTATTGTTACAATGGCGCACAATTCCGTATGTGCTGGCTGCCATCCTTGCAAGTGACCCCAACGTAGCCATGTGCTGTTACGTGTCTGTTGTTTTTCTGTGATTATTATTATTATGCGGAAGAATCAATTGTGACGAGTGTTATTGACAGATCGAGGACGAGAATCTTTAAGGGTTTTGTGTAGGCCACATATCATTACCTTTCTCATAAGGACTGAGCAGAAATGATAAAATGTAATGGATGTAATTTACACTGGGTTAAAAGATTTTATAGAGATTTTTGTTATAACAAATATACAACAAAAACACGAAGGACAGTCTATATTTAATCTAAGTAAAACGTATATAATTTTCTCACGAATGTAGGTGCGAGCAGCAGTAAGAAACATGATAATATCCAACGTTCGAAGCGATAAAACACCTGTCACAGTTGTTCTAAAATCTGTATTAATTAGCTAGGCCTGAGTCCGCCCACTAGAATTAGTTTTAGCTCAAACATAATTACTTTGAACGAGAATTCCGTAATGAGAGCACTAAACTAGATACATTAAAGGAGCTTACATAGAATTTGTTACCTTGTAATTAGTTAGATTATTATAACGCCTTTAATCAGAGGAAGATCAGTAGATAATAAAATCTAATTCACGTATATATATATGATTTCTTACCCGCAATCTTCCTTATTATATTACTGGTATTGTCGAGGAGGTAATGATAGTAGAAGTTTCTTGCGATCATTTCAATGTTCTGAAAAAATGGTCTCTTCTGCAGTGAGTTTTTGTAGGATCTCAGAGTTATGAATTACATGGCAACAACCAAATTATATTACGTAAAATGCCACCAAAATAACAAGATATAGAGTCGAATTAGATAAAATCCACTGCATAACATTCCAAGATCCTGCCAAAAACTCTAAACACGTAGATATTAAATTATTACGCCGTGGATAGTTGTCATATATCTATTTTTAATTCAAAAATTAGTATTCCTTTACTGCTTAAAAGTTTAATAAATGAACCTCAAGCTTTAGTTAATAAAGGAAAATGGAAAATTGTCAAAGAAAGGATAATTAAATCAAATTCCTCTGATATGACTGCTTTTTAAATTAATCAGAATTTTCAGTGAAAATTTTGTATTCCCAGATCTATGAAATGTCGCAAACTGACAATTAATTTTATATTCTGGGGTGTTTTTATGTATTTTACATCTACCTGGCAGCCCCACGTCACTTTGATTACGTTTGCGTTTTCATAAATGATAACATCATATATAATCTACTAGTTGTGTACGCGACTCCGTCCACGTGGAACCTAATGTTAAAAAACAGTGACTAAAAAAAACATCTAAATGTATTAAATTCGTTTATGTTCTCTCGTACTTAAGGCGCGTCGTCATTAACATTTCAATAACTTTTGATAGAGTAGACCGATTTTAATGAAATCAAAACTAAATGTTACTCGAGGATATGCTTTATCATTAATTTAGTGAGAATTAATTGTGAACACAGTGATGCGTGTTCATACATACAGTCAGACAAACGTATCTAAAAATGATTGTAATGTCACAAAATTCTAAAAAGTACACTTAAATTCTTATTGTAAGTATTCTAACCAAAAAATATTGCATTTAATGTTAGAACAAAAAATCGACCAACGGCTTTAGTAAAATTATCACTGTTCTAATTATGCGTGATTTGACAAAACAGACGAGACGACAATATTACTGTTTAAAAACAAGAAAAGTGGACTGAGAGCTTTCGTGAATAAATTGTATCTTTACACTAAAAAGGACAAGAAATAATTATTTATTTACGTTGATAACATTTTCATGAAAAGCCTCGTTATAAACGAATCATAACAAAAAATGTTTTCGTCAGGTCTTGTTTATCTTCTTTAATTATCTTGCCTCTTGTTTAAGTATCGAATAAAAACAATCGCTTCTTTCTCAGAATTTTTTAATAGTTTGTTTTTTGTAAATAAAAATGAAATAATAGGATTTATGATTATTGAATGTTTTAACTAAATTACTATCAAAAAACAAAAGAGATTGTATTGTACGTATGGCACATTATGGCGCCAACGTAACGACCTTGACTAAAATCAATCTAAATTTTATAACACAATCGTATGCTTTAACGGTACACACAAAATATATCTCTGAGTATAAGTACGTTTGTTATAGACAAGTGTTCGCTCTGACGATACAAGCGAGAATGAGTTGCTGATACATGTTAGCCGCCGTGTTGATAACAGATAACCAATAGTAGTCAGGACTTGTTATGATTGGCTATCCACTATCCGTCAATATTTATCTAGTTTAGGTCAATAGTAGATCAGTTGTACTTCTTTCTATTTAGACATTTTAAAATAATTGTTATTATTGTTATGTTTGACTGTCTTTTTCAGCATATGTTCCAAAGTTGAGTATTGTATTATACCATGATGAACATAACACGAGGACATCATAGATTAAGTGTTTTGGGGCGTGTTCAATGTGTTATTATTATAAAATCAAACACTGACTTTGCAACCGAAACTTTTAATGTCCACTTTTGTCGAGGAAAAATTTGTATCTACAATGACAACGAATATGTCGCTGTTTTTGTAAAAGGCTAGAGACAATGTTCTATGGCCAGTATGCTATACCCCCCTACGGAGTAAAGAAAGCCCAGTATAAACACATTTACAAAGTATGACGTTATACACATATTTACATTAAGTATAAAAAGGTAAAGCATACATAACTAAAGACTTAGAGTTACAACATCAAGTTACAATAGTCTTAAAAATAAATAATTATAATACACATAAGTTTTTACAATGGCAGTAATACGACTATATACATACAAGTTCGTTACAAATCTAGCGTCGGTTTAAATTTAACACGACGTCCAGATCGAGTAACGTAGGGTGAGGGTAATAAATTGTCTATAGGTGGCTTGAGGATATGAGGAACGGATGTGACTGGTGAAGATGGTGGAACTAAGGGTTGAGGAGTAACTTCCGAGAAGAAAGCAGGTTTAACACGATCTATACTGACTACCACTTTCTTACCCTTGATGTCCAAAGTGAGCGTTTTACCGTCACTTGACCGTTTAAGAACCTGATAAGGTCCAGTATAAGGCGGCTGAAGAGGGCGTCGAACAGCGTCATCACGCAAGTATACATGCGTAGCTGTAGATATGTCCTTGAATATGAACGACTTTTGGTTAACATGGCGAGATGCCGGTACTGGTCGAATGTTCGACATATGTTGACGCATCCTAACAACCAAATCAGCTAGATCTTCACCGATACTAGAGTTCTGTGGTGCAACAAGTAGTTCTTCTGGGAGTCTCAATGTTTCACCGTACATGAGCTCGGCGGCTGTACACTTGAGGTCCTCTTTAAAAGCGGAGCGCATGCCTAAAAGTACAAATGGTAGAGCGTTCAACCAGGACTGTTCATGACACATTAAAGAGGCCTTAAGTTGTCTGTGTACGCGCTCTAACATACCATTTGCCTGTGGGTGATATGCGGTTGTCCTTTGTCGTTTAGTGGCAAAAGTGATGAGGAGTCTGCGGAATAAGTCAGACTCAAATTGAGTACCCTGGTCGGTCGTGATACAGAGTGGTATGCCAAATCTAGAGATCCATTCTCTAGTAAAAGTTTCTACCACTTCTTCTGCAGTTATAGAACGCATTGGCCATACTTCAGGCCACCTTGTTACCCTGTCTATTGCTGTTAAGCAATAGCGATAACCATCGCAAACAGGTAATGGTCCTATGATGTCCATATGGACATGGAGGAATCGACCAGATGGGGTTTTAAAATTACTGAGGGGAGCGGTATTATGCCTGGAGACTTTACTGCGTTGGCAGGCAGGACACGCTCGCGACCACTCGCGACATTCTTTATTAATGGATGGCCAAACATACCGCTCGGTGACAAGGCGGGTGGTAGCTCGTGCGCCGGGATGGCTTAAATTATGCAGCTTATTGAAGATAACCCGCCGCAGTTCTGGAGTCACATAGGGACGCGGCCTATCTGTGGATACATCACAAAATAGAGAAACGCCAGTACCAGGAATATTAATTTTGGTAAGTTTAAGGCTTGAACCGTTTTTCAATAAATTTTGAAGTTCTTCATCAGTGCCTTGAGAACGTGCTAAAGTTTCATATTCTTGTTCTAATGAAATTGCCTCAATTCGTGACATGGCATCAGCAATAAGGTGTTCAGAACCTTTAATGTACTGAATGTCAGTTGTGAATTGACTGATGAAAGATAGTTGGTTCAGCTGTGCAGGAGGAAGCTTCTCTCGTCTTTGTACAAAAGCATATAACAGAGGTTTGTGGTCAGTGAAAATGGTTGCATTACTAACTTCTAAAATATAACGAAAGTGTTGTACACTTTCGTATATTGCTAATAGCTCTCGGTAATAAGCAGGCCACTGTGATTGTTTGCAAGTCAACTTTTTAATGAAAAAAACTAAAGGATGCCATTGACCATTGACTTGTTGCTGCAAACACGATCCCACGTGAATGCTGGAAGCATCTGTGAACAGACCGAGAGGTGCATCGTTAATTGGATGTTGAAGTAAAGTAGTTTTACAGGCTTCAAAATGCTCCAACAGCTTGGGCGTCCATAAAAATGGTTTTGCGCCTTTACTGTTGGTGGCGACTACTGCGTCAATAAGTGGTGCTTGAAAATGTGCAGCATGAGGTATGAAGCGGCGATAAAAATTTAATATACCAAGAAAACGTCGGACTCCACTAATAGTTTTAGGCGGTGAATAATTTAGTAAAGCTTGTACTCGATCCTGAGGAGGGCGAGTTCCTTCTGAGTTAATGGTGTAACCCAGAAAAACTACTTCGTGGGCACCAAACACACATTTTGATGCGTTCACTATGACGCCATAATCTTGTAGGCGTTTGAACAAGATTCTGAGATGGTCTTTGTGCAGAGATTCGGTCTCAGAAAATACGAGGATATCGTCCACGTAAGGGAAAACGAAATCCAATCCCTGTGTGACCTCATCAATGAATCTTTGGAACGTTTGTCCAGCGTTGCGTAAACCGAAGGTCATATACGGGAATTCGAAGAGGCCAAATGGTGTAACAATGGCGGTCTTCGGGATATCCTCATGGTATACTGGAATCTGATGGTACGCCTTTACCAGGTCGATGGTACTGAAAATTTTCGAACCTGCTAGATTGTGGCTGAAATCGTTGATATGTCGGACGGGATAGCGATCAGGTATAGTTCGCGCATTTAGGGCGCGATAATCGCCGCAAGGACGCCAAGAAAGGTCTTTCTTGACCGTCATGTGAAGCGGAGAGGACCAAGCACTTTGAGACGGGCGGGCAATGCCGTTCCGTAGCATGCTTTCAAATTCGCTCTTGGCAGCAGTAAGTTTCTGAGGAGCTAACCGACGAGGACGACATGATACTGGAGGCCCATCTGTAGTCCGGATATGGTGAACTGTGTTGTGCTTTTGAAAGCGAGAAAGACCGGGAGGTCGGAAAATGTCTGAGAATTCTGCAAGCACTTGTGCAAATGCAGAATCCGAGGGACCTATTGCCTTAACGCTAGAATGCTTAATAACGGCTGTGGAAGCGTTTGCTGACAGACCAGTCTTACCATCCTCTATCCTCTTGTTGTAACAGTTTGGTAAAAGATCGTAGTGTGCCAAAAAATCTGCGCCAATAATGGCAGTACTGACATCTGCGACTACAAATTCCCATCTAAAATCACGGCGTAGTCAGTAGGCCAGTACGCTACAAGTGTAATAACTGCAATGGCGATAAGTTTAGGTGAAATATGCCGGTTTATATCTATATGTATATATCTTTAGGAATAAGCTAATCACAGTGCCGTTTTTGTTTTGTCATGTTTCAGGATCAGTCATTGTGTAACCAACTTTTTAAGTAGACAACTCTTTTTATACTTTATGGAATTTAGCGTTTGACCACAATCTCATCTCATGTTAAATGAACAGGTGGTCAAAGATTGTAAACACGTCAAACCTAGAGGGATCTGGCTTTTAAGGGCAGCTGCTAGAACATACCAATAGGTACTTGGCGACAGATTTGCAACTTTAGGGTAGAACCTAGCCAGGCGGATTTAGAAAAAAAAAATGCTTTTTTATCGCGGGAAAATCCTTTAGATTCATCCCTCAAGGGAGAGAGTGGGCTATTTCTGACTCCCACGGACTAAAACCGTACGGTATAAAATTGCCGTTCTTGGTTGTGGAGTCACGAGTTCTCTGTTTTTTTTTTTTTAAATTATAGTAGGCAAACGAAGTGGTAGGTCTGCTTACGTTAATTGATCACCGTCGTCCATAGACACTAGCAACACCAAGGGAGTTGCAAATGCGTTGCTATGGCTATGGCTCATTATGACGTTTTTCTTCCTTTTCCGGAAGCTCCGACTCAGTTGCAAGGATTCGAACCTACGTTCATCAACGCTGTGTCCGAATACGTTATCAACTAAGCTAGCATGGATGATGGGTTGGTGATACGCTTTGTTTTAGACTAGCTCTGTACTTCACATGATAAAGACTACATTTATTGTGTGATGTTTGGATTACAAAAACTGTTCGCAGGTGGTTTACGTAAAATTTGCTACTGCGACTAATTTTTAGTCAAGAAGAACACACTGATTACATCTATGGAAAAATACGAACACATCTGGCAGCTGATTGAAGGACCAATTAAAAAAATAAGTTACAAGTGGTAACTTGTAACTTATTAGTAGGATTACAGAATATCATCCGTCCAAAGTCAATTACTGGCACTTGATATGGATGATGCTACTTGAAAGGTATATCAGCAAATTAGCATATATAACCACGCATCATACTCAGGATCCCGCTGTACAAGCAATCAAAACTTCATTAGTTCTGCCGTGTAACCAATTTATAAGTTCTCGCTCCGACTACTAATTACTGTTCGACAAATCAACATCCGAGCTTACTACATACAGGTTAGCAGTTAGATTTGCATAATAGGTGCATATTGAGCCTCATGGAGTGAGAAAATAAAATGTTATGATTTATATTATGGTATGTGATGAAAGTAATTTAATCAGAAATGTGGGAAGTGTTGATGGTGAAAATAAGACCAAGGCATCACAAAATTTTGAATTATTTTACTGTTTTGATCTGGCTAACTCACCTAACTTTCTTTAGAACTGACTACGTGCTGTTGCTCTGGCGACATTTTAGGACTTTATAACCTAACTTTAAAATAGTACATATGCCATATCTCTTTTTGGTTTGAAGTATTTGATAATTACTATTAAAATCCATCACCGCCAACTATTTGTAACTTTTAGAACTATGTTTATACCTTTCAAATAGCCGATACAGGATATTGGAAACATGTTGACAAGACTCTACTCAGAGGTTTTATTTGCAAAGTGCGCAATAATTAACCTCTTTTTAACCAAAATCGATGATAATATTATTATCCAGTTTCTAGGCTAGGTTTGAAGAATTGCCTCGGAAGTTAAATCGTCTAATGACAGTAGTAGTATTCGCGTGTAAATGCTAAATTTTCAATGCCATGATAGTTCTTCAATATTTTGACTAGTTTGATTTGGTATGATCGTTGGGTTTTTTCTAAACACGTCTATCTAGCTACCTCGTTCCAGTTAAAGGGCTTTCACTAAGCACATCTAGGTATGTTTCAGCAGACTTTCTAAACCAGTCCTCCTCTGGGTTTAATGTGTCAACGATTCTAAACTACACCATTATTTAACATCGAGATTATAATGAAGCGCTAAAACCTACAAAGTTAAATAATAAATTATAATACTGTAATTAATATAATCGCCCAATCACTTGAAATCGTTCTGAATGCGTACCTGTCAACAATCAAGAAACCTATAATGAAATTATTATAAAAACATCTGCGGACTGAGTTCAAATTTGCAATTAGCAGGAATAAAAACAAAAAATGCTCTAGTTATTCCTTCCAATCAGTTCACCTGTATAGAGTTATAAATTATCTATCATTATACCATGGTCCTGCTAAGGTAGACAGACAGAAAGAATGTATTACAATTTTCTTTAATATTTACTTCTACTTACTTATGCAGCCTGGTACTAATTTTGGATATGCTCGATATTTTGATAAAAGTATTACATATTTTTGCCAAAAAATTCACTGTCTAACTTCAAACACACATTACAGTAATTGAAATGAATGTATACTATAATATTATATATGAAAATGTTATTTCACAACCAATACCGGAAGTTATGTAAACATTTTTAATTTTTGAAAGTGATCTCGGCATGAGGCATCGCTCCCCTGTGAAATTAATATGAAATAAATATCGATCAGTATTTTAATACAAATACGAATACACTATAAGAGATGTTATATGTTTTTATGTGTACAAGACGTGTATAAGTATGTGTTGCGGCACCAGAATTTCATAGCCATTCCTTGTCTAGAAAAACTCTACAGTTAGCATGTTACTGTTAGGTTATAATACTAATTTATGTAATATACATATCGGGGAGCCATTATTGATACCGCGGTATTGACTATATCGGGGGTGTTACTAATGACCTCAAACGCTATTGGTTGAAGTTATCGGGTGTTCATAATGTACTCCGATGTTAGACGCCACTGGTTGGAGGTATCTGTTGTTTATGTTTATATATATTGATACCTTAAAAGATGACCAACGTCTTGACGCTGGGCTACACATACCTACGGATAAGTCCTCGTAACTATAGTAATTGTTGAGAATTGAACGAATACGCAAGTAAATAAAAAGTCATGTAATAGTATAAAATGGCTATTGACCTAGCCCTACATTACCATCTTAGGCATATTATCATATAACATCGGGTTATATTAGGACGTAAAAGATTTTTTTTATGTTTTTATAATTAAAGATCATGGCAAATAGCAAATAACTGAGTAGCTATGATGAAAACCTATGAGTATAGAAGTATAATAAATACCCTTTGACAAAAGAACCATAATGAAGTTCAAACTTTAAAAAATCAATGAACTATGGTCGAATGTCAACTACTGGGCGGCCTCTAGTCTGTATAAATATTTGTGAACAAAAGAGCTGTGTTAATGAATGGCCACTATTTCACTTTTAAAAAAGTAGACTACTCAACTGCCTTTTCAATGTCATCATCATCAGCCTGTAGAGACCCACTGCAAGGTCATAGGCCTCTTCCCGAGGGAAAGAAAATCATCACGCCAGCCCACGACCTATTGACAATTTCAAACTTCGAGAAATCCACAGTCCCAAATTTTTCCACATACTACAAGAACATTTCTTAAGATTAGGTTTCCTCGCGATGTTTTGCCAATAATTCGTTGGTACATGCTGGGGTTTAAACATGAAATCCTGACCCTGAATTGATATTCCATCGGTCAAACCAATAGACCACTACGACTTGAATTGTATTTTGCATTTTTGAAACAAATATTAAATCAAAACTTGTAACTGTACATCATTGGTGCTTGTGATGTTGTATATCATCTTTCCAAGTACAACTCCGAGTATTTTTACAAAACTGCTCTTGTTGATCTTTTCACCAGTAGCACTGGACGAGGTAGGATCAAGTTTAAACAAGTTTTCTTCAGACGTGATAGTCGTTCCCTCATATTGGATGTTGCGCTATACAGATTGACTTACTTGAGATTGTAAAACTACTAGGTACTGAAACTTCTATTTGACGACTTACATTACATTTCAGAAGTTAAATCCAATTTTAATATTTTTAGATTTCCAGTTTTTATAAACCGAGAACGAAGTTCAAATTTTGCCGTTAATAAGATTCATAGTTCTATTTAAGATCTTCATATTTAAAATGTTAGAAAGTTGAAGATCTTGAAAAATAACGTAAAATGTTAGGAATGGCTTAAATTGAATTTATTTTATTTTGCAATGTAATGACTCAATTATAGTGAAAATATCCAATTGTTTTATTGACAAGTTTTTTTAATGAAGCGGTAACCGAGGAGTCATGTACTTAGATTCTTAAAATATCTAGCATTTTAACTCATATTATACGAAGTATAGTAATAATTATAGGTTGCTAAATAGGATTACTTTTGCTATGGTGTACACGCCATTACCGAATTACTTCCTTTTTTAGAATTGACTACGGTATTGGCCTTGCAAGGCCTTTACAGCTTCACCGGACTACTACCAAATCTTCTGTTTTAATTTAAAGCTACTCTTATTTTTATGAATGTAATTAGAAACGTAATATAAAATAATGAATGCTCTGCTGATCAGAAGCGACATTTTTATCAGCCAAGAAACTCACCGTACGATTTTCATCCGAGCATCCTTATTATAATCCAGTTTTCAGATTTTTAAGATTGCACAACTTTTATTGAACACTGTCTGAGGACATCCTATAGAGGACTTATCAAAGTTTAAGATTAGCAATTTTGCAAAGCTGAATAAGAAAAGTAACATTTGTGAGATATGATATTTTTTAAATAGTGATCTATGACTGGCGTTTTTCCTAATTAGTTTACACTATTTCATTACGATAATTACTTATCCATACATATTAGATGTTAACAGAAATGTATGTATGTGTTTGAAAATTTCAGTTCTCAATCAATAAATCTATCTTTTTTTTAATAAATCAGTAACCGAATCGATTTGGTTAATTCTTTTTCTATTGTGTATTTTATTGATAGCATAAATTACACGGAAAACATTTGTTAAAATATGGAAGATACAAAGTTTGTGTAGAAGCATCAACCTTATTATTGTTATGAAAAAGTAGGCGGTTGATGTCTAAAATAAAGAAAAGAATTAATTGTCATTCAGAACGATCGTAAAAAATGTGAAAAAAGTGCAATACAGTTTTTATATCTTGTTAAAACGTATTTTATTAGATTTTACTACATTTCACCTTGCGAAATTAAACAACATTTTCGGTGTTATAACAAAAAAGTTAAATACGTATTAAATACTTGCTTTAAAAAGGTTTCGTACTAAATGCACCGCGCTCGCCCGATGCAAGTTCGCGTTATCCTTTTTTCGCAAGTCTAACCTAACTTAACTAAAGCGAAACAAAAGAATAAGAAGGCGAACATTCAGCGAGCGTGGTGCATTTGAAACATCGCCTTTTTAAAGCAAGTATTGAATACGCATTTAACTTTTTTGTAATAGCACCGTCTGGGTTAAATAATTTTTGTATATGAGCGAGTGAGATAGTAGATCTTCCAAAATATTGATAAAATTTTAAATTTGGTCTCCAACAAATTCATTTTTCGTATATTTCTGTGTCCTCTTAGTTATTTTATATACAGAACTTTAATATGACTGCCATTATCATATAAAGAGTTTCTACTGGTAAGTTCGTACATGTAATATATTAATATTATATTTTAAAATGGTTTAGAAAAGTTTGTGTATGTTTGGGAGTGTACATTGGTAAAAGTATTCGTGGTAATCCATCAGATACACCAAAAGACTATAGTAGAAAGTTATATATTTAAAAATTCTACATCATTCAATCTTCTTCATTCTTCAGTCTGCGATCGTATATCTCTATTTTTTTTCTCGAACTGACTACGCTATTCACCTAGCAAGGTCTTACCAGCTTCACCGGGCTACTAAAATCTCTATCTAGAATGGGTAACACATAGAAACTATTTATATCTTTCATATATTGTTAAACAAATATGTTTTATTTCCTACACTATTTTAGTCAAATTGGATATTTATAATAATATTTGAATCATGAATCAATTAAACTCAATCTTCACAGAATATTAATTCAATGAGTGTTTTATCACAGCTTTAAAATTCTGCACAATTTGAAAAGCTTAAATGTTGCATCCAAAAGTGGATCTCAAATTTAAATTATAAATTTATTAGTCTATATACTTCGATACTAAATATTTCTAAATTTGACTGTGTTTATTAAGTACTAAACAGATTTCCCAATAAGAAATAAGTTACCTTTAATAAGGATTTTGCCTAGACACAACTATAGAATGTAAATAAAATATATACATTGCATTAATTGTATTTCAAGTGCTACTATATTGATAAATTAAACTCGGTGCCGTTTTAAGACTGGCACAAGATGTTACCAATATTCGTTTATTGACAAAACTGGCTATAAATACCATAGATTAGACAGTTTTTACGAACGTAAATTGCAGCTGTTTGAATGTATATGTATATGTATATGCTTATTACTATGACTATTACTTGTAATTGAATTATAGCAAGACGAATACTGTGTACATATTATTCTTTATCTATACTAATATCGCAAAGAGGTAAAGTTTGTGACTTTGTGAAGTCGTAGGAGTAATCTCAGGAATTGCTGGTCCGATTTGAAATTCCTTCAGTGTTATATAGCTCATTTATCGAGGAAGGTTATAGGTTATATATCATCACGCAAAGTCTAATAGGAGCGGAGCACTAATGAAGAATGTTTCAAAATCCGGATTCCTCTTAAGAGCTTCCGCTTCGTTTTAGCGTTAGCCTAAAGTGATTATTCCACGCGAACGAAGTCGCGGGCAGAAGCTAATGTCTTATAAAACGCAAATAAGGCCATGAGCATAGCTAGTATTTTACATCAACCTATGTAGCGAGTATTTTTGTTTACCAGATCATAAATAAAATCGGCTGAGTGCCTTAAGCGCTCGCCTTAGTAGTCCAGTAAAGCTGTAAAGGCCTTGCAAGGCCAATAGCGTAGTCAGTTCGAAAAAAAAAGTTTACCACATTGTATACTAAGGTGGATGCTACTTTGTATTTCCGCCTGGAATTGATTGACCACTACTACGTCTAACTACAACAAAAAGAAAATCAATTAATTAATAAACATTTATATTGTATATATTAATTATTAATTAATTGATTTTATTTTTGTTGCAGTTAGACGTAGTAGTGGTCAATCAGTTCCAGGCAGAAGTGCAAAGTAGCATCCACCTTACTATTCAATGATGGATTTCCGTAAAGTAACGCCTTCTTTTTGTTGTGTTGAAAGTATGACCACAATTAGTAAAATGACATATTTAGTACGATGTATTAGTAAACATTGCATACTCTAAAATACAGCTTTGGTCAGTTGTTAATGTATTAAGTATGTTAAACTAAGCACATTAAAGGTAGTAGATTTATTGTACAAACATTACGAGATGTACACATTCTCATGGTAAGGAACACGACCGCGGCCGAAAGCGAAACTGCCGCAAACTAACCAACACTAACTAATTATAAATAAGAGCTAAGTAAATTTTAAAACTAACTTAGTTTTCTAGTCACTAACGAAACTAGAGTCCGACTGTTTTAAATTTAAATGAGAGAAAGTTACCAACGGAACGTTCCACTGGTTGAAGTAGCACGTACAATTGCGGTCAACATTTGATTCGAAGTTAACAAATTTTATTTAAAAGCATTTCCTCTAGAATAATTTTAATCGCTATTAAATTATACCCAAATATATTTCTAATACACACTATATATAATTTATAAACACACTGAAATAGGCATTCACAGTTCAGTGCTTCTCGTTGAATGGTAAATTCTCGACCACCGAACCGCACCGCCACATACCTCCGCAATGCAAGCACTGTTACACGTTGGTTTTCTATGAGAGGGTGGTACCTACTACCCCGGGGGAGTCGACCCATCCATGCTGAAACCAGTAGCAGGCTCAGCGTGGCTGTACCACCCACAGATATTATATATATTACGCTCTATCGTTTAATACGAATCAATCCTATGAAGAGCGGAGCGAAAACATTGTATGTTCATTACCTTGGTGTGAAGTTCTTGAGTATGTTGCTATCACTATACAGTGATACTGAATTAAAAAAGAGCTCTATCACTAGCTAACATCATAACACAGATCACCCTACATACACACACACACATGTAGGTGGGTACACAAATTGATGAAAGGAGTTTTTTTCCCTTATCGACCTGAGATTTTAGTTTAACGTAGTTGTCTGTTAATAGTAGCAGTAATAATAGTTAGCTTAGTTTAGATAAATTTGGTTAGATTCGCGATGTTGCGTAATCTACATAACAGCCCAAGCAGAGGTGTGCGTGCCCCCTTGAGCTTGTTGCTAAATAAAATCGACTCAGTGCCTTAAGCGCTCGCTGCGAGTAGTCCTAGGCCAATACCATAGTCCTGTAGCCGTCCCCAACGTTCACCGCGACTTATGTATAGTACTGAGGTATCACTATACATTATAAAACAAATTCCTGTGCCACGTCTGTTTCTATAATAGTTCCGTGAAACTATAAAGAGCCGTCCAGGTCAACAGCGTAGTCAGTTCGAAAAAAAAATCTGTCTCTCTATCTGTCCGATCGCGATAAACTCCAAAACTACTAAACGGATTTTTATGCGGTTTTCACCTTCAGACAAAGAGATTCATAAAGACAGTTTAGATATATTAATATATAATTTGTCGAGGTTTCCTTTATTATCAGGGTGGGATAATGTCTGCGGGGCCCGCTACTATACTATAAAAAAATATTTAGAACAAATCTAAACCAAACATTTTGAATCTAAATAATTCTCAGTAATCATTAATTCAGATTCGCATAATCCGACTTACGGTAGTATATATTGACATAACACGGTGTTAAACTCGAGTCTACAAACATAACTATATCTTGATTTGGTTACGCTCGACCTTAAAGCTTAATTAATAGAAGCAACTCGCGCTTCAGATATATACTTTATTTATTTACCATTATTTATTTGGTACATACGGTAATTGTAAACTGGATAAGTTAACAGTTTCTTTCCGTAAATAGACAGAGTTGCATGAACAAGGTCTCCTCTGCTAAACAAGTTCTTTGGCGTTCGAAGAGGGAAGAGTATTCGATTTTATAATACAACGAAGTGTATAAATACTAAACTGCAGAATATTTCGAACGATCTCATGACTGTGTAATTTCATGAACACTACAACTTAACAGCGTTAAGATATTTTAAGAGCTTACATGGTTTCTGTGCTTGAATAAATACAAATAAATAAAACTGAAGTATTTGTTTGGTTTGGCTTATTTGCAATAACGAGTTTTAGAACAATTTTAGAAGGAGATTATAGGTAGCTAATTTGGTTATAGATAGCTAAGTGGTAACGATAAAATTGAACAAACGTTAAATAGTTTAAAGTGTTGATTGAACATGACAAAATTGAAGCGATGATAGCTCGGTGATTGGACTCCGCGTCGATGGACGTAGACTCGAATCCTTGTGTATGAACCGGGGCATTTTATTGAAGGAAAACATCGTGATGATAACATAGCGTGGAGGTGGGTTCTTCATAATCTAGCCTTTCTAGTTAGTATTTTCTATTTGAAAATATGTCTCCAAGTCCCTATAGATGTATTGTAGTATCTGCAATTGAGTTAGTTCTTCGCTATGAGTGAATTCTAAAATGTTTTCATCTTAGATTTCACTATTCTGTACATCAGTTGAGATTGAGGTCAAAGGATAATGTACAAAAATATGTAATCAAAAATTTATTTATTAAATAAATTGAAGATTTTTTTTACAATTGACTGCGCTATGACCTAGCAAGCTTCACGGGCCTACTAAGGCGAGCGCTTGCGGCACTCAGCCGATTTTATTTGGGCAACTAGCTCAAGGGTGCACGGCACACCTCAGCTTGGATAAAATGAAGATCATACATTATATTCCTATGAAACGAGAAATGCATTTTCACGACAACGAAATTGTAGGCATCAGTTGGAAGGTTTAAGGCTAGTCATTTTGATATAGTTCGTCGCTATATAGCGCTTCAGTCAATCTATTTTGAGCCATTCAAGACATAACATAGGTTGATTAAAAATGCGTACAAATTTTAATACGACGATAATTACAAATAAATACAAAATGTATACGAAGCCGCGAGCCTGAGCTAGTATTTATATAAATATACTCGTTACTTGAATATATTATGAGTATAATATTAGCATATTACATTAGTATTTTCCAGACAAACGCTAACTTGACATGAGTATTAAGATTATGAAATCAACTTGTCTACGCCGTATTAAATTTACTACGCTTCACGCTACATTCGTTGCGAGTTAGTGAGCGCTACGTCGTAGCAGCTTTGATCTTTGATCACAACAATCTTTATAAAATAATAATATTTGGTAGACTAGTAGTTTAAGTCAAGAACTTTGGCGCAGTTTTAGAGGGCGTAATTGTAATGCGAAACGCGTGGAGACGTCGCGTCAATCTTATAATATTTTAATGGTATAAAAAGCAGGCTGAGATGTTTCCATAATAATTCCATACTTCAGTTTACAAATAATCGTATTTTATTAGTCATGCTTCTCCTATAATTTTATCATCTTAGCAGATTGAAATCCCACGCTGTTCCGAATATTTTAACGAAACTATTTTTTAATTATCGCATACCGTATTTTCTTATCTGTAACATCTATATTAATTACTCCATTAAAGGGGTTGTAGCGTGAAGTGGGGTGATGTAATGTTCGTATCTATGTAAATATACATAGAATATAGGATATAAAAAGATTTTTACGATACGATTGGTAGTTTTAGATATTTCAAGCCAACGATCTCATAACCCACATAATATTATTAGAGATGATCATTATGAAAAAATCTATAAGGTAATTTTTATCTGGACTATAAATATATACCATTATAGAATATATTCTATTGTAATTAATGAAAATAAACAACGTGTGGTTGCAAATTTACACAAAAAATTAAGTATCTGCCTAAGCTACCTTTCAAAATGGTGGACTTTGAGTATGACTTGAATATTGTCTAGGTTGAATATTATTGTTTTTTTTTCTATATAGATAATTTAAAATCAACAAGGTCTAACAATAACAGTTAAATGTAAACAAAGGTATTATTATTTATTATATTGACATTGATTGTTTCAGATGCAATGTCATGAAGTATTTTATAGCCATACTTTAATATTTCCATTACCAATAATCTCTACAAAAATGTTTTTAAGTTGAAATTTGTCGTTACCTTAATATAATATGTTATTTAGAAACCATTTCTTCAATGCGAATTGTAATGAATAGTTGTATTAAAATATATAGTTAAATACGTATTAGACAATGAGTAATATAATTAACGATTAGTTATTTAATTTTAATGTTATTTTTACTCAATTACTTTTAAAAATCTGATCTAAAGATATAATAAGAATCTAACGTGTCTGTACTTTTAAGATTTTTGTTATTTTTTTTTGTAGATGTCTTTGTATAAGTAATAAAATGAATTTCAATCATTTTTAGTAATGTCTGTATGTATGAACGCGCATTACTGCTAAATTACGGCGTTAATGACAAAACTTCTAAAGAAAGTCATAAAACATATCATCGAGTAACATTTAATCTTTGTTTCATTAAAGTCGGTTCGGTTTATCAAAAGTTATTGTACTTTTAATAAAGAGCTAAAGCGATGACAGAAAGTATATAAGTAAATGGGCTTAATACATTGAAATGGTTAATTAATAATTATGTTTTTCATTAAAATCCACGCAGACGAAGTCGTGGACACAGCTGGTAATTAAAAATTAGTAATAAAAGTAAGAGTCACCAGCATAGTTAGTCGTTTAGTAGTAACAACTTTATATAGATATGTGTAGTGAGGTAACAGGTTAGAGGGTGAGTTTCCACGATGTAATATGTGTGTTGGGGCGCGTGCCTTGCTTTCATTATGAACACCGTCTTAATCAACAAGATTTTTGGTTGCAATTAAGTGAAAAATCCCTTTATACTCGACTTTAATCATGAGCATTTAAGCATTATAGCTCAACTTCTATAAATCTGTTTAAATAAATGAAATGTTAGAAAAATCAATTATGAAACGATTTCTTCTTTCATAAACTTGTCATTCAATATTTCAGGCTCACTGAAACCAAATACCTTACAGTATTCTTGGTAATAGTGTTAGGTCTGATAATAAAGTTTCAAAACACATTACTGATTTGCCGGATAATGAATTCAAGCATTATGTCAAGCTGGTTTTAATGTCTAAAGACTATTATTGTAGGGTGGTTCAATATATGTGGTGGTGACGTCTGGATGATGACCCTCTCTGTGCATTCACCAAAAATGAGTGTAACTATCTATGTATGTAAAAATATATGTTATAAAAAGATAAACCAGATCGAGTCGATTCTTTCCGGTTCTTGTCGATGACTGACTTGATTGTCCGAAGCCGTGGTAGCTTTGAGGTTCATAAACGCCTTCTCAGTGATTAAATGAATACAGTATATTTGATGAGGTCATCATCAAAATAACTAATAATATAATAAATTCCATAATGGACAGTAAATAATTTAGGTGTAATTTTTGTACGATTAATTATCCGCTATCTGTTATTATTATTCACAATAAGTATCGGTATTATCATAACGTGCGAAGAACCAAGTGTTGTGTGATAGCAAATACGTCTGAAAAGGAGAGAATTTCATAAAGCTTATACTCAAAGTCACGATACGAACAACGGATATTCATTTAATCTTTGTTTTAATATTACAAATTAGAACATAATACAAAACGATAGCAAAATAAATAACAGATTAGAACAAACAATATTGTAAAATAACACAGCAACGTTATTATTTTTTTATATTTACCTGTTATTTTCATCTATATTCACAAAGTATTAATGAAGAGAGAATCTGTCGATAAATATGTCTGTGCCTAAATATATCCATATAATTTGTAATAATTCAAGGAATGTTTGAAGCCAAAAATGTCGTTAATGATGAGGGTAGATGGAGACACGAAGGCACGCGTCGCGGAGGTGATACCTACCCTCATTACCGCGCATCTGAAAGACCCCTTCAACCCGCTACGTGACATCGAGGACTGGACCGAGTTTCCAATTACACCGTACTGTAATCATCGCATCTGGTTACTGACGACAAAACTTGAGAATGTTAGAATTATACCAATTAAAACAAAAACAAAACCTGATAACATTTTGCGTTTTAATTGTTATATTAGAATTAATAAAAATATCAACTATACAAAAAAAAAAATGACAATCTTTATTTACTAGAATTATTGATTCGTAAAGATGACCGGGGTCTGTGTGACTACATGCTATGTAGGTACTCGCTATTCGCAACGCTGAATGTTAGAACACCTGCGTAGTCCGGTGAAGCTGTTAAGACCTTGCGGGATCAATAGCGTAGTCATTTCGAAAAAGAAAAAACACCGTTCTCAAGCGCCTCATTGATTTCAAATAAATAAATAATATTAATAACGGTGTCATACGAGGACAGATAATCTTCTCTGACCCTCAGTAAACTACCCGATAAACATTAAAGACGTATAGAATATAAATTATGAGGATAAATATTATAAGCTCGGTTTGGAAACTTGGATCTCATACCATTAATCCTCGTCTGATACCTGATAATCCGAGCTTGGCGCAGCCACAAGGCAGTGGTGACCATCGAATGACCTTACAACTTACAAATAGTCGTAATACAGCCCTTTAAACTCGTTGAGATTGACCGATTTTTTATTTTATGTATGGTAGTTGTTAATTATTACAATAGCTTTCATTTTCTCATTTGTTGATCACCAGGAGCGGCTTATTTGGCAGTATCGAAAGTAATTCGAAGTTTTATTTGACTTCATGCCTAAAGAAACTGACCTATCTCATTTGTACAGAATGAAAAGAATATAACCGGATCGAAGCCTTAATATTCATATTATAACTTATTTAGTTATATCTTAAACACTATTCCCACGTACAGCCACCGGTAAGGCGCTTACGTGACGTCACATACTTTCTGTTGTAGTCGCAAAGCTGCAAACGTTATTCAAAACGAATCTGAAATAAATGAATCACTATGAAGTGATTACAAGTCACCGTTAGCGTATTATTTATATTATTATTATATTTATTAAATTTATGTTCTTTAAGCCCATGCAGTGAGTCAGAGCTTTTTGGATAAAACCGCAGTATTGCTTTGTCATACCCGTCTGGCTATGCACTAATCTTGAGTTGAAAATATGTAGGCAAGTGTATTATGAGTATAAGTGTTATGAGTTTGTTCCGGCAACTGAATCTAAGATCCAATTTTGCTATAGGCTTAACGTGTTATCATCACAGGTAACACTGTCATATACGTAAATTGAGTTTGACGTTATTCGTTTAAACCCACGATATTCGGTTTAGCATTGGTAAATAAAACAATTATTGAAATGAAAATTAGGCTTTAAAATTCTGATTCGCAGCCTTTTGGATGACGATGACTTTTGAAGTTAAGCAACGTCGGGCGCGCTCAGTACTTGAATGACTGACCGCTTGGGAATGTTGCATGACGTTGATCATTTGTTGTACTTTTAAATGTTTACCTGTGTTACAAAAGTTTCACTTCTCTCGTGTGTCTTTATAACACACTATGTTTTTTATGCCGTACTAAAACGTTATATAACCTGTTAGCAGTACTCCGTGATTTCCACTGCCATTGTGTATTTAAATGTGACGATACCTCCTTACAATTTTAAAAGTTTATGCAGCGCGCGCTGACATAGCTGTCAAATGGCAGGTTTGCTTCAAACCTACTTGACACTTTTCGTTATATGTTGGTTAATTTAAACATTGTCTTTATCAATTACAGCCCACGTATGTTTTAACAATATTATTTTCATAAATAAACTACATCACTATGAAGTTTCATCAAATTCCGTTCAGTAGTTTATGCGTGTAGCATACATAAATCCTTACACATTTTTTCGGTGTTAATATTAATAGAATAATCGTTCCATCATCTATATACAATCTTTCAAAACATTTAAACAAATACATGGAAGTATATTCATATATATACATGTATTAGAAAAACTTTACTCTCTTGCTGTGCAATTAAATAAAGATGAAATTATGCTATTATGGTCAATACAAGCTCTCGGTTCATAACTGGGCGGAGTCAAAGAGCACCCGTGGCACGTACTATAATTTCGTTGGTCTTTGTCGCCGGCGACGACTAAGTTCTCTAGTGACAAACTCTCAAATAATACGTGATCCACTTACAAACTTTACAATATACGAAGCGGTTACTGTGTATTACTTGATAATTCAATACACCTGTAGTACATCGTCGGTTTATCATGTACCATTATTATTTAACCTTCATACGATTGTAGAAATGAAACTAAATACAATATATACAGTTATCTTGAAGAATTTGACCATATTTGGATTATTTATATATATGAAACCTGTTCGAAAAACGATTACTTTGCAAGACTTACGCGACAGTTCAAATGGCGAATTCAGATCATGATACATGATATATAATATAAACTAAGATGTTATACTTAAAATCAAAAATACTTTATTTATACTCTGAGAAGGCGTTTATGGAAGTAAAGCTGCCATCGATCCGTAAAACAACCGAGTCGTCGAGAAGAACCGGCGAGAAACTTGATCTGGTCTATCTTTTCATGATACATATTTTACAAATATAGATAGTTACATTCATATTTCGTGAATGCGCAGAAAGGGGCATCATTTCCAGACGTCACCTTTGTTCACATAATGATCTACCTTATATTAGCCTTTAGACATTCAAACCCGCTTGACATGTTGCTTGAACTCACTATCCGGTAAATCGGTAATGCATTTTGGGACTTTATATTAAAACCTAACACTATTACCTAAAAAAAACTGTTAGTGGTCTTAGTGAGCCTGTAACATGCAGTGACCAATTTTCTACTGTTTGTAGTATTAAAATTATATTTGCTTTTTACTAAATCCAGTTTATATTAGTTTTTGCGGACATAGTAGATTAGCAAGATACTAGTAAGATTATACTTTTCTCTATAGTCATATTTCTAGGTTGATTTTAGATATATCTTGTACAGAGGCAGCACTGGTGTTACTTTGCTAAGATACATATTTTTTTTTTTCGAAATGACTACGCTATTGACCCAGCAACGTCTTAACAGCTTCACAGGACCGCTTAAGGCGCTCAGCCGATTTTATTTTGGCAACCATCTCAAGCGTGCACGGCACACTTCGGATTGGCTGTTGCCTGTTGCATGCAAAATCGCGATCTATCTTAGTTAACCTAGCTAACTATTCATATATGTATGAGTTGTTGAAACGTATATGTGTACCAAGCATACACGCCTCAACAACTCATCCATATATTTATTATCGGAAAACTGAGAGTTTTTCAGTTCGATAAGGGAAGAAAAGAAAACGTAAAGTGATCGTGTAGTGTTGTAGCAGTGATGTATATTTGTGTGTCACCGTATCGCGCAAGCAACGCACTCAAGGGCTCCCTACCGGGGGATCGAACCTAGGCTTGAGCCGTTGCCGTGGGAGGCCTAATCGGGTGTGCGGGAGCGAAATTAACCCCCAGAACACGGCGGCGTGATCTGTGGTTACGCGGGCATGGGCGTGAACACGCTCTGTAACGAGGGACAGGCTGGTACTGATCGTTCGCTGACGTGATTGAATCAGGAGGGTTGGTAAAAATGTGTCGCGGACGTCTTTTATAACGCGCAACGTTAGATACGGGTTCATAGTTTGCGGTGGATACCACTAACGGACTGAGATGATTCGCAGCTTTTTTCAAAATAACTAATCGTAAGTGATTTTACGTATTCCCAGATAGAAGGGATCTTTAGGTCTCTATAGAGATCGACTCTCCGGATATATCACGGGGCACCGGTCACTATACGTAAATATACATAATTGTAACTTGTATATTCTAAGCCGATATTCAATTATTTCTACTATCGCTTTGCGCTTGTGAAATTAACTATTCAACAGCCCAAAGTAACTATTCCACGCGGATGAAGTCGCGGGCAGAAAATAGTAATGAATATCATGAGAATATAATGAGTATAGAATTCTAAATTCCATTATTCGTACAATGATACTATAAACACTTTAATAGGGTTTTTGAATTAAGTATCCGGTTAATGGGTAACTTACTTGGTAACCTCATTTTCTCTTAAGTGACTTTTACATACTTAGTTTAAATATTGATGGAATGACTAGTATATGTCTGGTTCCAGTTTTAAATATATTCTGTTGTACAAAATTCTAAGTTATCTAAGTTTCGCAAACATTATATAAGCTTTTTATTACAGATTTTAATTTTTTTAAATACATGTCTGAGAAACTACACAAACTGTTTTTTATACAAGCATATTTGTCTCTTCATTTATCGGGTAAAAACAAAAATATTCAATTAATTATTTTAGTAATTTAACCTGTGTTGTATTTTAAATTTGGTCTATTGCTTATATTTTAACAACTTACAAGTGTATTAGGTAAATCATGTCCCGTGTATAATATCATCAAAACCACGTAATAGGAAACCGCTGGTCTTTGTTGCTTTCTACAGTAAACTCAGTAAGCGACAAACTTCCAAATAATACGTGCTTCTGTTGAGAGGACGATAACATAGCGTTCAGAACCGAACTTGAAATATATTTCGGGGCCCAATCACTATTACAATATTAAAAATTGATTGTAAATCGTATGTAAAAAATCTAATAGGAGTAGTAATAAGCTAATGAAATATTTGGAAGTAAGCTCAATGTGAATATTCTTTTTAAAGTGTCCGTGTGAGTAATGGCGCGATACTTATATTGACAATCTAATGTTAACTAGATAAAAGATTCTCGACAAGATTTTCGAATCATTTACATCTTTGTAGATAATTCGTAACTTTCTCAGCTTGCTGTTCAAAGGTAATAATCGATATTGAATTATTCAATTGTGATAGTTATATTCAACTGTGCGTATGACTCGTTTGTACAATGCGTTTGCATCCAAACACATCTTATTGGATATATTTGACTATCGAGCATTTAAATTCAAAAGGACGTTTTGTAATTGATGTTTCAATATTCTTGATTATTTTTGCTCTCGTGTTTACCTTTTCCATGGGTTAATTTTGATTTTGATATGTTAATTCATTTTTACTTTTTCATTCTTGTTCTTTTTTTTTCTTTTTCAAATGTTTATCAATGTTTCAAAATCAAAAATACTTTATTCAGTTTAAGCCCTAATAAGGTGCTTATGAACGTCAAAAACTACCACCGGTTCGGAAAACAACCCAGCCATCGAGAAGTACTGGCAACAAACTCGAGAGGAAACATTTTTTTTTACATATATTTCGAATACATCATACAATAGTTTATAGTGGATGCACAGGGATGAGTCAATTCCAGACATCACTATCGTTCACATACTGATCCACTCTATAATATCCTTTTGACACCCGCTTGACGTGGCGCTTAAATTTGCAGTCCGGCAAATCGGTAACATGTTTTGGGACTTTATTGTAAAACCTAACACTATTACCTAAGAAACTATTACTGGTTTTGCTAAGTCTGAAACATGGGACGACCAGTTTATTACGGTTTCTAGTATTTACATTATGTCGGTCTTTTACTAAATTCATGTTTAATGATAAATCCTTTAATTTTTATTATTGTTAATAATGTAAGTTTTATCGATATGATAAAGCGTTGTACGTCTTTAGTCTAGTTTACTCCTTATTATATTATTCATCGGGCTGTTGTCTGTTCCATTATTCCCAATAGTAAATAAACAAATAAAAGTTTTCATTAGTCTTCTTACTTCATTTACTTTATAAATATCCTCTCTTTGTTTCAGATGGACTTAAAAAATGCCATATTGCCATGCTATGTGCTATACTTAGCTTTTCCTTAATTAATGATATGTGTTTTCTATATTAGAACGGGTGCATTTATAGACAGAAAGTTTGTATTGGCTTGCCGTCTAAAAATAGTTCATAACATTAATAGTGTTCACTGGTATATTGCGAATAAAGTGAGGAGTTTGTGTTTGTTTCAAAGACAGTTCTATTCATAATATTATAAATTAGTTTTATTGTACGATACTGTTTTTTGAATAATAAGATTGATCGTTTGTGGCATGATTATTACGGGCTTGGTGGGTCAAAGAATCGATGCTTGTAGACTCCTTGCCCGTAGTTTTATTATTTGCAGCTTGTTTTATATTCATCGTGACTTACTTTCTCGAACTGCCCACTTGAACCAAATTTTCTATCGGCATCCGCATTGAATTTTGAATTGTCTTCAAATCAACGTATTATAATCACAATAATTATTTCACAAGCATAGTTAAGCTGTTAGTGTTCCAATTTAAAGACTCCGGGTGGGAATACATATTGATATAGGAGCTACTTTAATCTGTATACTTCATTGTCAAAAACTTGCAATTTATCTCTAATTTCAGTTAAATCTACAATTTCTTATTATATAACTATTTATAATAGGCTACAGTATTATTTAACGACAGAAGATCAGCATATGTGTTAATGACCTTCTTTTCATAACAAAATCTATATTAAACCATCCGTTCAGTGAAGATACCTTTTGCTGGATATTGGCCACCACCAACCACACGACAATTGCTTGCATTCATTGTTGTCGCGGTTCTTACCAGATCACCTTGTAGTAGATCTCTCCACGCTGCGTCTCCTGGTATATGATCACAACTTGAAAATTCTTTGATTTCATCGGTCATTCGTTTGCGAGAAGTATGATGACCCGCTAACTACTGCATGTCTATTAATTCTAAAGGCCTATGTAAATGATTTTATTTCTTCTGCAGATATCTTGAAGAAAATCTATACGAAGTCTATTAACGACATTTTACAACTTTATAACGTAAAACCTTTATAAATTCTTCACGAAATGTTCACCGGATACAATATTTTCAAACCCAAACAGCCTTATAAAGTCGTATTATCCGCAACACCCAACGAAATTGATTTTGATAATCCCTTAACCCTCGCCCCTAAATAAGGGTTGCTTATGTCTTGGAAGTTCGCGCAAATACCCCGAGTAAACACCGGGAATGAGGCGCCGCGACAAAATACACCCATACTTGTGAATTGCCCTAACTCTTCTTGGCAAAGTACATTCCAATCAGCTAGTTCACTTTACAATAATATCTATACTCGCATCGATATATATTGCAATTCTTCCACCGGGCTATATATCTCATTTCCAATGTTAACTACACTAGAAAAAATCCATTTGGGGTGTCCATTTTCATTTTTTGCCATTAACTTGGGTACAATTATTTTTTGTAAAAGATTTTCCAATGCAAATGTTTTATTTATACAGAAGCAATTGTTTGGTTTTAATTTGACAACGTGATTATTTGTTTCCATGTCTAATTTACCTAAAAATAAAGCATATTCAATGTAGTCAAGTTACATTATAGTAAACTGTTTTGTTAAATAAAAATGAGAGGTGTCAAGGGACACCCGGATGGAACGAAGTTCCTTTTGATTAATTAGTGAAGGAATTGTAATAAAATTTTAATTTTATAAAAGAAGAAAAGACTATCACGATTGTTTAATTCAATATGAAGTTATTCTAGTTTTAAGAAACTACATTTATTAATTTTACACGCACGGCTTGCTAAATATATACGTTCTGATATTGTAATATTAAAATATGATTTGTTTTTGAATTTATTAAAATTATGACGCGTACACTTGCTAAACACACAAAATGTGTAGATTATAATGCGTATGACTTGGTTAGCACAATAATAAAGAGAGGTTATAGTGCGTACTTGCTAAAAATACAAAAGCATTTATTATTATCTGTATATAATCTCTACTTACCTAACTCTATCAGAAATATCCGGAACTTGTGTAGAAACACTGTCAGGATTCATTATTATTATTATTTTTTATTATTAATTATTTATTATTTACAAAAAACCTGTATACACTCAACAAAAATAATCGTCGCGACACCACACTGTTCAATGCGAAATAGAAATGAAAATATCTGGCTTGCTTTCTATAAGAGAGAGAGAGACAGACTTACTATAGCAAAAAGTGTCGTGACAACTTTTCGTAAGATTTTTTTTCGTCAAGCCCCCTTTCACAACGCGCAATTAGGAACTTCGTTCCAATAAATATATTCTAGGGATATATATATTGAGGCAATGTGATAGTGACGGTCCTTTTTCATTCAGCGAACTGTTTAGCGGTCTTAGCGTGATTTGAAAAATAAGAGGAAATTAAATAAATATACACGATGAATATTTAACAAACCCGTCGGCCATGGAAGAAAGATAGATAATGAGTGACTGGGTGAGTAATTGGCATGCTGTAGGGAAATAACGGTGATTGGACAGAAACGGGAATAAGTTTGCAATAAGGGATGCAAAGAGCGGTTGTAACAGAACACTTGCGGTTAAACAAACTACGACATAGTTTCGTAAACCTAGTGAGCAAGCTGATTGCAATTAACTACGTCTAGGGTAATTTATGAGTTAGACGTATGAAACAACCGTGAAAGTGGACTGAAATTTGAGACCGAGATTTAGAACTGAATATATTATATAACATATATAATAAAATATGGCTTCGAAAAGTACACATTGTTAATTGGATGTCGTGACTCGTACTTTATTAACATTTGGAATGTTTATTTTTTCACTGTCAAAATAAAAAGGATCTTTGAAGTGAAAACTGAAAAATACTTTTTAATGAAGTTGTGATTTGAAATTGGATGAAATGAGAAAACAACATTACAAATTGACAAAAATATGTATCTATAGGATCTGACATAACACCTGACAGAAAGATATAGAATATACTCGTACTACCTAAATGACTACCTAATAATGTAAAGCTAGAGGGTTTGTCTGTTTAGTTGGTATATCGTCACGCTAAAAATAACAGAAGCGGAGTAACAATGAAGCGTATTTCAAAATCGGGCTTTTTTCCCTTAGAGAGCTTCCGCTGGGTGTTAGCGTTATCCCAAAGTAATTATTCCACGCGAACCAAGTCGCTGGCAGAAGTTAGTATTATATAAAACTTAAAAGAATGTGTATTTTGTTTGAACGCGTTACTATTTGGAACTATCAGTCACATTCGAAGAAATAATTTTTACCTCGTTTATTGAGGAAGAATGTAGGAAATATAACATAACGCTATGATTCGTCAGAGTAGAATAAATACACTATAAATTGTATGTTAAAAGGTGCGTTAAGCTAGAACAAAATAATAGTGCGGGTGAATTGTGTAGCGATACATAGGATATTAGAGGCTAAGACCTAAGTTGACCAGCCAACGAGAATCGAGCAATTCCGAATAGTGAATACCTATGTCAACGATGTATCTTGCCAGGTGGTTAGCTTTTATGCAAAATTCATATTTTATAACCAATCCAAACATGTAAACACTTCCAGGAGTTTCCTCAGTATCTTAGACACTATAAGTGTCTACTCAACGCTACTAAATGAGGCATGCTGTCATAACATAACGGTATTTCCTCTTACCTTTATTTCCACATCTACATACATCATACCTGTGAGTTTCTTGCCTCGCCATCAATCTTCGATTACGTATAATTATCCCTTTCTCCACCCATACCAGGGTAAACAATAAACTAAATTAAATTCCATAACGGATTAATTAAATTTATATATTGGCTTTGAAGCAATAACATTGGTGCCGAATTCAGGAGTGCCACATCAAGGCTTTATTGCTTCGTGGTTAGATATTTCTTACATTAACATCTGTGTATTTATAGTTAGGGTTGTGTATATGTGTATTGGAATAATATAATTGAATTCCAATTTCGAATTGAACATTCGAATTATTTCAATAGTTTTAGTGTTGGATGTATTCGAATAGATTGAATATGTAACTCTACCTTAGAATTGATTAATTTCGTTGAAGAATAATTAGTAAATTTGTGTTTTAGCACACTTTTAATTTACAAGGACACTAGCACCAAGCTTGGAAAGTACTGAAAATGGTAAAAGCATAGCATATATAGTACTTATTATAATTCAAGAAATATAACTAAATAACAGAAAAAATTGTATGAATTCGATTGTTATACCTCTTAAAGATGTGACAATCAACTTGATTCCCACAAGACCTTTCTAATATATGTTTCAATGGCTGGACTTGTATATACCTATAATATGTTGCAGGATTCAAACCCCACAAATGAAAATTTGTAATGGTCTTCAAAATTAATTCTTACGAGGTAACATTAATTGGAAATTGAAGCGATGATGGCTTAGCTGAAGGCGTGTTAGAACTCGCTGTCTATGGACGTACATAGGTTCGAATCGTACCAATAATTTGGAGCTTCCGGTGAAGGTAACTATCAGGATGAAAGCATAGCATGGTGGTAGGGCTTTTTCTAAGTCTGCCACCCTCAAGTTGAAAATCTGTCGCCATGCACCTGTTGGCAATGGAAGTTTGAAATTAATAATAGTTTGAAATACTTACATTTCATAGTTTGTAACTTGAAAGTATTATCATTTGTCTCTGTTTCACATCTATTGGCACTCCGAATAATAATTATGTGCTTTTTATATAGTTTTATTAATTAGTCAGATATATTATAGGCTGTATCATAACATAACATCAATATTAGACGTAAACAGTATACAACGTGTCGCTAGTTTGACGCAGCCGTGCAAGCGCAATGCTTTCGGTCACGCTTACTAGCGTGTCATGACGTGAAAATATACATTTATCTGCTGCCAAAAAATACCTTCAACGTATCTAAATAAGTTTTCACTTAAAAAAAATATAATCTTCAAGTACGGTATACAGGCTTATAGAGATGCTTGAATACCATCAATCCTCGTCTAATGCCATCCGTAAAACGTTTACATATTGCAACCGGTAAGGTACACATCGAATCCCTTTGAAATCCAACGAGATTATGGCGCCACCTAAAACCATCCTATTACATTAGGCAAACGTAACATTATAGTGTAGTGAGTACAGTATAGTGATATGAGTCTGTAGGTACAAAAATTGTTAAGAAGTACTTGAGATTTGTTTTACATTTATAAAGAGATATAACATAGGAACCTTCAAGCGTAACGTGATGGAACGTTTACGCAGACCGACATAACAACGGCCACTGACGAAGGATGGCGTAGATGTTGTTTTTTAACTATACTCTGCTTATCATTAGGCATGGCGCAGTTACTTTACTGTGCTACTATAATAAAAAAAACTATAGCTAATCCTATATGTTACGTGTGGTTGTTCAGAAGTATCTTACTCGTTGACTATCATTATTTAAATAAGATATATGCAGAGGAGTTCAGTTATACTACTCATATTTCAGAGTTGAACCACGAATAACCGGTTAAACTGTGGATATCTCATATGAATTGGGTTTATTTACTTATCGGCAAGCGCTTCGGGGCACGGTTTCGTATGTTTGGAAGCGCAGAGCGGGGAAGGCTTTCTAATGATTTATCGACGTATAGACAAACGTTATCAATATTGAGTAATCTTAGCAATAAAATATAAGCTGTATGCATAAAAAGATTTATACAATATTATAGACGATAAAGCTTGCGAGGTTGGATAAGTGTTTGTTAAAGATTCACTCAAAAACTACTTAACGTATATGAATGAAACTATACACTAATATGATTTATATACCAAAATAAAATACAGCTTAAAAATAATGAAGATATTTTGTATATATATTCTAAGTTTTATTTGTATTTGAAGTTGTGGTTGTAGTCCGATGAAGCTGTTAAGACCATGCTGGGTCAATAGCGTAGACATTTCGAAAAAAAAAAAAGTATTTTAAGTTGACATAACTATAACGATAAATGTTTACTAAGTTGAATAAAATTCAACGATGACGGCTGTCTTGTCGTGCACTGGATAAAACGTTAATGTTGCAAGTAAATAAGACAAAAGAGGTTACATCTAATCAAAAATACTTCTTTCAATTTAGGTCCTTGCAAGACGCTTATAATTTAAAAAGTACAGAGACAACAACCCAGTAATCGATAAGCACCTGCAAAAACCTCGATCTGGTTTATTGGTTGGTTGGTCTCCTCATGATACATATTTTTCCAAACAGATAATTACATTCGTTTTTGGTGAATGCACAGAGACGGGTGTCATTTACAGATATCACCGTCATTCATATATTGATCCACCCTATAATAACAGCCCTAGCCAAGTTATATATAGATATATGTCCTCACCATTTAGCAAAGCAAACGTAGACAAAATCGGAGCAAGTTCTACATATAAATATTATTTCTGTTTCGACAAATTCTCGTGGGAGCCTTAATGATCTGAACAAATCATTAATCAGTGCAATTCTACAAATGTTGGACGCATCGACACGCATTAATTAAAACTGAATACTCCAAAAGCCGTTAGGAATACAAAATAATTTCAATGCATAACGTGAAAATGGACATACATTTTATTAACAGATGGATGCGCCTTCTACCTCTGTTTTCGTTTGACAAAGAATGATTAACGATCTAACATTCGCAATACTAGGTGATACTTTTTCAACAATTTTATTCTAGGTACGTACAGAAAATATTACTAAATTACGATTAGTGCAAATTACGGTGTTGACTAATTTTAAGTATTAAAGACCTAATAATGTATATTGAGGGAGTTACTAATGACCATTTTAAAACGGTGTGAATACTATTCACACTGGCTACTGCCAATCATTGGTACGAGCCAAAAGTTTGGACTCAGGTTATTCAGTTATTCCCAGGATATATTAATTGACGCGGATCATTGGAGAGGTTATCACCTATTGAAAGTGAAAACATAAGAAAAAATGTGATATGTCAGCGTCATTTAAATCCGCACATCGTAATAAGGGAGAGTACAGGCTGTATAACTAAATGCTCATGCACAACTTTTTTTTTTTTTAAATGCCAAACCGTCAATTAATTGTCAGATATGATTATATTTATGTATAAATTTCTTCTGGACGTGTGTATGTCAACTAAAATAACTAAATTCCTTTGATTTTGATGAACTTTTTTGTGTGCTCGAGTGGATCCGAGAATAGTCTAGATTAACAATTGGACATAGTAGGTGGCGCTGCGGTTGACTTTTAGGTTGACAACATCCGCCGGGCCAGCTAGTTTATTTATATTATTGAACTAACAAACATAATAAAAAAGAAAAATATATTTCAGGCAATAATAATAAAAACCAAATTACTTTGTTAGTTATAACAATACGTATTCATTAAATTAACGAGATATCGAAAGCAAAATGCCCGTACAAAAATCAGATAATATCGCCTTTCACATTTAATTATTCCTTGGAGGGCAACTTTTTTTCTTATTTCAATGTAGAGTATTCACTGTCACGTAACAAAATACGTCCCGCAAGGGCAGATTAGCAATTAAGATTCCTTTAGCCAAATTATATTAAACAAAAGATAGCGGGCGTCAAAGCAAGAATAAAAAACAAGATTGAATTTTAAAATATATTGCGTGAAGTCTTTTGATATCTGCTTCTTTTGTTTAGAGAAAATATATGTACAGAAGAATATACAGTAACAGTTATTTATCATAATTGGAAATATATATATTCTATACTAACACTACATATAAAACAAAGTCCTCTGGTGCATTTGTCTGTCTTTGTGTTTGTCCCTTCGCGATAATTCGGATAAGTCTGCGCTGGTTAGCTGGAAGAACATTATTTATGCGTTAAGCTCACCAGTGTAAAAATAAAAAGTGCAATAAAATATTCATTCATTCATAATCCCAAAAACTACTGAGCGAATTCTCATAATGTTTTCATTAATAGATAGAGTGATGTAGGAGGAAGATTTACGTGTACAATTTGTAAGAACTTTTCGAAAATTCGTCGAAATATAATGATAATTGTTGGAGATATTGAAAAAGTCAAGCCGCCTGGAAGCTCTCGTCAAAAACGCTGCCTAATTAATACCTTTGAGATATAACAAAACAATTGACTAATAAACAACGCAGACAAAGTCGCGAGAATCAGCTAATAATTTATAATGACGGGTGACTGCCATTTCGTTCCCAGTAAAATTAATTTCCTCTTTATGATAATGAATACTAATGAAAAATTACTAAAATATTGACAGCATCATTATCTGCTGTTGATTATCCGTTGCCCTTTATTATTATTGACAATAAAAAATACCAGTCGGAGTTATCGCATCGTGCAAACATTTAAGCATTATGCGAAAACCAATAGGAGTGAATGAGAGAATACGCGAAGCTCATACTCAAAATTATGATATGAATAACAAATATTAATTTAATCACTACAATAATATACAATACGCTACAAAACAATAATATCATTGAACATCAGAGTACGTTATTGAGATATAATCATTACTGCTATAATTATTTTATGCAATTTTAATTATATTATTGAACTAGCTTCTACCCACGACTTTGTCCGCGTTGAATAGTTACTTTGGGCTAACGCTAACACGTAGCGGAACGTCTCAAAAGGAAAAAAACATTCTTCATTGACACTGCATTGACTTCGTCGGCGTGTAACCTTACAGTGATTAATAAATTTGTCTGAATGTATAAATTCGTTTAAGTTTATCTACTTTTCTTTCTTACTTCTGCCGCGTCGTCATTAAAATTACAATAACTTTTGATAGAGTGGACCGATTTTAGTGAAACAAAAACAATGTTTGCAAGAAAAGCGATTTAAAATTACCTGACTTCACCCCAAGGATCGTGAGAATGAGTGAAGGAATAGGACCATAACGTAGTTTTAAATTCAGATAGCGTTCGAATGGGGTTGTACACAGCGAGGGAGACCATCGTGATGGTTTAAGCTTATTAACTGCTAGTGCTGTCTCACCGGCTCTCGCAAGCGTCATGTGTAATGACCCCAAACGTCGGGCCACTAAGTAAACGTGTTAGATTTTATTATTTTAGATATTTAGTACGTAACAAAATTTTCACATTATATTATTATAGTTTAATAAAGTGTGTTTAACCAGAATTGATAAAAATAAAGATCAAATTATTAATGTAAGCCTTAAATATCTTAAGGAACGTCTTGGAAATCTGCTACTAGGTAAAAAACCTGTTCAACGTAATGGATAGCATGATAAATAACTTTAGCACTGATCAGGTAGTGTTGCGTGTATTCGGAGTTCCTAACGATCAAGTTAAATATATACTCGTGTTGGAAATATACAAGCCAAAAGGCACACTATCCACGATTACAACCATATACAAATCGAAAATCTATCGTGGCCCTGATGTTTTCATTATATATTTTTAATATTTTTTAAGTGATTCAATATATACGATAATGAAAGATTCTAAATAAAGATATGCATGACTTTCAATTTATATCCATACATATAAAGAAAGAATGTATATAAGAATAAAAGAATGTAAATCTAACGTGTTTTTACTTTTAGATTATTGTGATAAAAATTGTTGCACGTGTCTAGGAATAAGTAATTATATCCATTTCAATTATTTTTAGAATTATCTCTCTGTCTATTAGTTTGAACACGCATCACTGCTAAAATACTGGGTTCACGGTAGAACCTCGCCAATAAAATTATGAAACATATACCTCAAGTAACAATTAGTTCTTATTTCATTAAAATCGGTTCACTCTTTCTAAAGTTATTTTAAATTTAAAGAATACGTGATTTAAGTACCATAGAGAAGTAGATAAGTAAATGGGCTTAATACATTTAGACGATTTTATTACTAATTATTTTTTTAAATAAAATTCAATGCGGACGAAGTCGCTGGCACCACAGCTATTCTTAATAAAGTACCACTAGACATGTTTATGAGACTTATAAGTATATTATTTAAAAGCAAATTTTTAAAGCGGATTAAATAATTAAAAACATTAATTTGATAGTAGTTTCATTTAGAAAAAAAATATTATTTGCTATTTTTATCAGTAAGAGCGTATTTCATGGCCATACAATAATGTTGCGATTCGGTTCACATTCATTAGCCCAATTGGGCTGTGCGGGGCGCTTAACGTTTATGCCTCAGCCCCGTCCGCAGTCATGGTAATGAGACGAGGCTTTCCGGGCCTTTGTGTCTGCTTACCTATGACGTTATGGGTACTTGTTCGTATAAATTAAGGTAAGCAAAAGGCTACATCTATACGAATAATGAAGTAAGTATATATATAACTCAATCTATATATATAACTCAAAATCAATACCGAATACGTCTTCATTGTTATATAACCTTTCATTGAATTATTTCGAAGATCTTTTAAATTCAATTTTCACCAGCCTTGCAAACATTTGGATTGCTTTACAGTGTGACACAAAAAAGAACGGTTTTGTTTTCAAGTCCCTTGCGAAAGTATGTTAGTTTATCATTTTTTAAGAACCTTTTACAAAGCGGAGATCATAAAAAAGATTTTAAAAGATTGCTCAACATTTTTACAAAATTCTAAAATCGTCGAAAAATTACAAATTTTTTTTTGTCAATAACAATTTCATAGTGAAAATCGACTCGACTTTTTCTCGCAACTCTCTAGCCTTATTTCTATAATATTATATCTTATCTAAATTCTATGATTTAATATGTAAATATGGAAAAAAATGAAAAGATCATTAATATTCGTGTTCAGGAGTCGCTTGAAAAGGTCTGAGGTCTGAGGTACTCTACCTGGTAACTAAAAAAAACTTGAGGGACTTTTAAATATTAAAATATCAACTCGTAAATTTCAGGATCCTACTTCTAATGGTAGAAAATAGTGACATAACGAAATATATTTTTTTTATTGATTTTGGCACTTCTTAAAAATATTTAGCAACCTTTTAAAGAATTTTTTGACCTGTGCTGTACAGTTACGTCAATACATGTTCTCATACTTATTATGTGCGCATTAATCTATACTAATATTATAAAGCTGAAGTGTTTGTTTGTTAGTTTGTTTGTTTGGTTGAACGCGCTAATCTCAAGAACTACCGGTCCGATTTGAAAGTTTCTTTTCGTGTTAGATAGCTCATTTATCGAGGATGGCTATAGGCTACATATCATCACGTTAAAACCAATGGGAGCGGAGCACTAATGAAGAATGTCTCAAAATCGGGCCATTATTAGAGCATCCGCTGCGTGTCAATGTTAGTTTTATATGCGTTGCCATGGTAACATGATAACATTCTATCGGAAATATTAGCAGGGTTTATTTTTGTGTTCCTGTTCAGAAGTTTATTCTACGTTATTTTTAATTCCAATTTTTGATTATACGTAGAACGTTGCTATCGCCAACATTTTTAAAGTCTTTTTTATGCTGCTATTCTAAAAGGTTAGTAATAATAATATTCGTCCTTCAATATAGGCGAAGGAATTAATCCATACTGCCAATTCTGAAGTTGTCAATATAATAATAAGCGCCAAATCTTCTATATAATATTTCGTAAATTTTTATCTTCCTAATTTTCAAGACCCCAGAATACATGCTCCGTGGTATTATTTTTCATTCATTTTACTTATGCACAATAAACAAACCATATTACATAAAACGCCACGAATTTAACACAATATAGAGTCAAATAATTATGAATAAAATATAAAATCCCCTACATGACACACTGAAATTCCGTCAAAAACTCCTCAAAAAGTTTATTCTACGTTAGTTTTGTTTTTTGGTTTGCGATATATTATGTACTAGCTGACCTGTGCAACTTCGTCTGCACAAAATCGATTATTACCAATTTTAATTGTATTGTTATCCGCGAAAAATCTAAATAAAACTGAAACGCGATCGCAGCGACATCTACTGTTTTCAATTGTAAATCTGAACTATACAGGGACTTACTCAAATATAGTTGGTATATAAGAAATTTTCTAAAATTAACCTAAACTCATTCGCAGCATCGCCTACCGGGTGCAATTAAGATAAATACTAACCTACATATATTGCCGATAAATGTCTTCCCAGTATTGGCGATAAATTAATATTCGTCAATTTAAATTACGTTCCTTGTGAATAACCACAATCACCGCTTTCTATCAAATTTCAACATGACAACATTTGCCATGGAGCTATTATTATGTTAAAACGCCATCTAAAAAAATACATGAGTATCTGATCGCTGTTTACTATGACCAACAGCTGTAAAAAAATAGGTACTATATTTAAATACTATAGTTTTCTTACATAGTAATAAATAATAGAATATAAGATATTCTTTACAATCGTTGTAGTTTGAAAATGAATCAATGAAAGTAAAATGCTTCATAATGAAAAACAAACACATACGTTAATAGAATATAGCCGTTAGATTTTATACTTCTAACTAATTCAGCTGATAGATAATTTCACCACGTAATGTCAGTTCGTCTTGGCCCAATCGTCTGAATGTCGACATATTTTTTCGGCATGGACGTTGGTTCGAATCTCACCGGTCACCCCTTTTGTTTTTTTTTTAAGATGCATAGCGTGATGAAATGTAGCTTAAACTTTTATCTAATCTAACTGCTTTATATAACACAAAGAAAAGTTACCAAATTCCGTCAAGAGTTACATGAACTACAAATTTTTAAGTTTCATCCGTTATCCTGGAGATCCCCTTGCGTTTTATGGGACAAAAAGTGTCCTGGATGTAGCCTTGTGATATCAGTTATCAATGTGTTAAGTTTCGCTAAAATTGGTTCAGTCATTTCAGAGTAATGCAGGTTTAGATTCTAGATTTTAATCCTTTATCCTGGAGAACCCTTCACGTTTTATGGGACAAAAAGTATCTTAGATGTAATCTCGTAGCATTAGTTATCACTATGTCAAGTTTCATCAAGACTGGTTCAGTATTTACAGAATGATGCGTGTTCACAGGGACAGAAAGACAGACAGACAAAAATTGTAAAAAGATTATTTTTGGCTTCTATATCGATGACATAGTAGACATACCCTATACTCAAATATATACGCCGTTGTTATGTGAAAAAACTTCAAAATTAACCCTAAAACCCGTCCGCAGCATCACCTACCGGGTCCATTAAAAAATAACTAACCAACATATATTGCTGATATGTGTATGTCTTCCCAGTATTTTTTGCCAAGTTCAATTACATTCATTGTGATTAACTATTAAAAAACTATTGAATAAACATAAAAACACTCGCATATATGTATAACTTTTAGTGCTTCAAATATTTCAATTTAGCGCCATCTATGGACCTTTGAGCTTTTTTTATCTTGACTGATTAGCTTATTCTTATTATCTAACTAATAATGAAATTTATCTATTATACTATTATTAATCATTTATGTGAAAAAGTAGTTAATTAAACATTGTTCGTCGTTTAATATGTCTTAGATATTATTTATACAATATAAAATATACATATATGACCCGTGAAAATTCATCTGTACCAAATCGATTATTACAATTATTATTTCAATTGTATTTTTAAACACGATCATTATTAATAAACCCAATTACAGCGACATCCACCGTATCCAACTGTGAATCCAAACTATCTACGGACTCAAATTTAATACTGAGTTGATATCTGAGAATTATTTTATACAATAATAAGTCTAAAAGCTATTTTACAGTTTCTTTTAACAATTTCAATAACGTTTCCAATGTACTTGATAATTTGGCATAGTTAAACCAAATAGGTGTGGTTCGGTGGCAAAGTTGTTTGCATTATGTTCAGCGATGACGCGATGGGGCGAAGGTTCGAAACCCAATAATTTTATTTGTTATATTTTTTTTAAGTAGCACACTGTGATAACATATGGCTTAAATTGTTATCCAATCTTACTACTACATATAGCACAAAGAAAAGTTACCGAAATTCATTAAGAATTTCATAAACTTGAAAATTTTAACTTTCATCCGTTATTCTGGAGAACTCCTTGCGTTTTATGGGACAAAGAGTATCCTGGATGTAGTCTTATAATATTAGTTATCACTGTGTTAAATTTCGTTAAAATTGGTTCAGTACTTTCAGAGTAATTCGGGTTTATATTCTAGACTTTAATCCTTTATCCTGGAGAACCCTTGGCGTTTTATGAGACAAAAAGTATATTTGATGTAATCTCGTAATATTAGCTATCACTATGTCAAGTTTCGTCAAGATTGGTTCAGTAGTTTCAGAGTGATGCGTGTGCATAGGGACAGACAGACAGACAGACAGACAGACAAAAATTGTAAAAAGATTATTTTTGGCTTCTATATCGATAACATAGCCTACCCTGATTAAAATTTTCAAAAAATATTTAATGTACAGATTTCGACTTGTTACAGTTTTATTATAGTATAGATTATAAGAAGAAAGTGTGTGTATAAAATATTAAAATAAGTACTTTTTGATGAATACATATATCTGCGGTGCTACAAATATCAACGTTTTTTTTTTTTAATTCTGTCGATATGTCTGTTTTTTTTTATTTGTTCCGGGTAGTCTCCGAAACGGCTGGACCTATTTGAACGGTTTTTTTTTCTTAGAAATGACTACGCTGTTGATCTAGCAAGGACTTAACAGCTTCAACGGACTACAACTAATATTTGAACGGGAATTTTACGGGCAAATAACTATGTTGGGATGAACTGTTATCTGTGCATTCGTATGTATGAAATTGACCAAAAATATGTTGTTCACTGTAAACATGTGCATGTGACGTACATTGTACTGGACTCCAAGAATAAATATGATTGAAAGTCATATGTTTATATGTGATTTAAATTATAAAAAGGTATATTAATAACTTGATTATATTAACAATATTGACATATTATATCTATATAATAAAAGATTTAACACATATTGTTCGATAATGTATAACTTAATATTCTCATTACTTTCTTATATAGTGTAAGTGAGCACTGAGGGTAATACATAGATAGTAGTTTAAAGTTCCAGCTATGTGTGTACACTATTAGTATTCACATATATAATATACATGTTTCCTGTTACTGTAGATGATGTGCGTGTCACACTTACAAATATTTTTGAAAGAGTATTATTGTTATTTACACATCTGATAACAATTTTAAATTTATTCAATATATTCAAAAAACGCGTGCGAAGCCGCGGGTAACAGCTAGTTAATTATATTTCTTGAATAACTGAATTGTTAGTCGCGTTCAAGCACTCAGGTTGCTCCATAATAACATTGTAACATTAATAACAAATAAACGAATTGTTACCTAACCAAGAACTTTATTCCCACGAAGGACATCCTAGGAACATACATAAGGCTAGGACTTCACAAGATAGGCTAATATTTTCATAAGAGACACAAAAGAAAAATATTCAGTGTTTTAGGCCACCCTAGCGAGCACAGTAATAGGAAGGATTCAGTGCGAATAAAACAAATGGTAAGCTATATATTAGTTCAAATGGCTGGGCGTTTATACTCGATATATATCATAAGCCCTGCCATACCTTACTATACGGCAACATTTCTACCAGACACATGAGTTATAGATCCTTAAAGAGGTCAGAATCATGAATTTACCGATTATGATATCGTTTATATATTTTATCTTAATAATAATTTATCAAAATGCCAAAATAATTTGAAACCGAAAAAACTGCAAGTTTTGTTGGCAGCTAGTAAATGTCTCGTTACGTGTCAAACTGAGCTAAATCCACTGTTAATCGCACGTATAACATGTTTAATTTTTTAAAGTTTTTATACACCAAGAACGAAGTTCAAATTTTGCTGTCAATAAAGTTTTTTTATCTTCATATTCGACACGTACAAAATTTAAAGATCTTGTTAAATAACATAAAATATTAGGAACGGTTAAAATTAGGTGACTATTATCTGAAATTTACACGTGTTTTTATGCATCCACTAAAAAAAAAGTAACATGTAATGTGTTTTAATTATATGTATGTCAAAAAGAAAACCTCGATCGAGTTTGTTGCCGGTTCTTCTCGATGACTGGGTTGTTTTCTGAACCGGTGTATTCATAAGTGCCTTCTTAGCGCCTAAATTGAATAAAGTTATTTTGATTTTGCGTTTATTTTGAGTTTACGTTTTGTTTACCATCAAGCATTATATCGTCATTATATCGTGTTTCTAGGTATATCTATACTAATATTATAAAGAGGTAAAGTTTTTGAGTTTGTGATGTTGTAGGGGGTAATCTCAAAAACTACTGGTTCGATTTGAAAAATTCTTTCAGTGTTATATAGCTCATTTATCGAGGAAGTTTAAAGCGTATATATCATCACGCTAAGATCAATAGGAGCGGAGCACCAATGAACAATGTTTCAAAATCGGGATGTTTTTTCCTATTGAGAGCTTCTGCTAAGTGTTAGCGTTAGCCCAAAGTAACTATTAATACGCGGACGCAGTCGCGGGCAGTGTCTAGTATTAAATATAAATAATAAAATTATTACAGTTAATATGGCAATGAAAAAAAACGAACCAAATTATAAATATGTTTGATTTTTAAATAATTAAAATAATATATCAACTTGAACAAATACACAAATAAAATTATTATCGAAGCCAAGAATTAATTAATAGAAAACATACCGGATCAACATTCATTGGCTCAAACAATCAAAAACAAATATGTACGTAATACTTGAAAATTTAACTTGCCTTTGTTTTCACAACGCAGCATCAATGAGTTATCTGAATATAATTTACAATATAATGCATAAATTAAATATTGTGGATTCAAAAACAGAACGTTATTAACGCGATAAAAGTGAAATTGATTTTGTTTATTGTTCAAACAATGTGGATGGTACAACGATCAAACAAACATTGTTTTGGTTTGTCTGTGCTGTTTAAAATGTATTTACATTGCGCAGTAATTGATTTTTTGTATTGAATTTCGAAATCAATAATAAATAACATCATTTACTTACAAAAATTGTTTGAAGTAAAAACTTTTTAAGGTAGGTCGAGCGGTATTTTTGCAAGAGATAAATTTACAAATACGCATGAATGCAATTAAGTGTATCCGACCGTATTACGCTTGTGCAGCTTGCATCAGACTATCGCCGCATAGTATAAGGATCCAGTGTGATCCAGTCTAACATTTATATTTTGTATCGAGATCGTGCAGCCCATTATATATTTGATGAATTAATAAACTGTATAAAAAGCATATAATTAATATTCGGAATGCTAATAGATGCGGAAGAAAGACTAATGATAATAATTTCAATTTACAAATTATGGATTTTAAATAACACACAATCATCTAAAAATTCATAAGGGAACACAGTTTAAATTCTAGTCTTTTAAGTTTTCAATTCTGTTGGAAGTCCTTATGACTGCCTCTACTTTTTTAAATATAACTAGGCTATCCTGCAAAATCTGATAAATACAGGAAACTAAGCTATTAGTAGGTCTATTAACATTAAAATCGAGGCAGTTGTGAGGGCTGCCAACAGAAGCGAAAATTTAAAACAATGAAATCGATGTGCACTGTTGAATTTTCGTAATCATTATAGCGTTGAGAACAATTATTAAATTTCAGAACTTATCTATCGAAATTATTAAGATTAGTGTGGTATTCATATGTGTTGGCACTGGGAACAAATTTTATTTTATTTTACCTAATTTTATAAAGTATTAATCAATGATACGTATGTAAAATATTAATATTACATGTATACAGGTTCCTATACTACGTACGCGTCGCTACTGTGATCCAATCCGCGGAAGCGCAATACGTCCGGTCACACTTATTAATATATTATCACGCGAAATTATAAGTTTATCTCCGGCCAAAAAAATACCCTTACACATATCTAAAGAAATTTTCTCATCAAAAACTGTCCCTAAGCTATATGAATAACTTAAATACGGTCTTTACAAATCTAAAAATGTTCCTTGAGTTTCACACATTACTGCCAACTACTGAAATCGTTTAACAAGCATGAAAATAAGTATGAAGAAATCGGTGTTCCTCTCTTATATTAAATATATGATTATAGTCGTTCTCAGAACTACAATTAGGTACGCTTGTAAGAGTACTTACTAGATCTCTTTGCAAATATTCAGAGATTTTCAAAGTATCGTAGTACCGTTAAAACTGGTCGATGTTAAGAATCTAAATTTTCATGTGTCACAATTATTTTTCATATGAAATGAAAAATATTATTTAATATAATAGTTATTTTACATAGCTGTTATTTTCACTTTGCTGTAGTTATAGAGAAAGTAGTCTAGTATGAAGATTATTATATTATGAGTCAAAAATGCCTATAGGTGATCTAAGGAGAACCAAAAAGAGACTAATCGAGTCAAGCTTACTTATATAATTGTTGTTTATAATATTTTAATAGGATTTATAGGTCAAGGAGCTCTTTGGAGGAGGAATACTTACAGTAGCCGGAAATTAATGCAGCCATGGTGTGCTGTGTGATCTTGAAATATAGCATGTTCTCATTTAACACCTGTGAAATAACACCTGTTAAGTTTTAGAATTAGAATTTTTTATTTTGTTGGTTTCGCACAAATATATTTTGGAATTAGCAATATAAAGGGATGATCACAATTTTATACGAGCTACTTCTCTTTCCTTTGACGTGTTGCATGAGCACTATATAACAGTCACCAAGATTTGTCGGTCATAATTTGATTTTTTTTTGTATCATATAAGAGGCAAATGAACATGCGGGTCACCTGTTGCTAAGCGATCACCGTCGTCCATAGACACTAGCAACCTCAGAGGAGTCGCAAGTGCGTCCCAGCCTGTGTTTGGGGGAATGGAGAGAAAGAAAAGGGAGAGGAGAGGGGAGGGGAGATGGGTCTCTGGCGCTCTCACTGACCGAACGAAACGCAACAATGCAAGCACTGTTTACGTCGGTTTTCTGTGGCAGGGTGGTGCTACCCCGGACGAGCCGACTCATTCATGCTGAAACCAATAATAGCCTCACCGTGGCTCTATTACCTACGTAATGAATTTGATTAATACTGATGTAACTTAAAGACAAAAACTTAAAGAAATATCATAATATTCGTTATCATTTTTTTACGTATAAAATCGGTAATTTATTCATGAACTAATTTAAAAAATGTAGAAAGCTCCGAGAAGATAATAATATATTGTAGTCGGTTGCCAGATGATGAGCACAGTACAGTCCAAAAATAATGGCGACCACCGAGAGACACGCCATCACGTAAATGTCTCTTCACGTTACGTTTGAAGGACCCCATGTTATAGGAAGGAGGGAACCCACTAGTGGTGGATTGTTCCACAGTTTCACGGTACGGCGGAGATAAGAAGTTGCGAACTTTTCAGTTCATGCCCAGATAGGATCTACCGTAAAACTCTAGCTCCGAAGCACAACGCACGTGGTTCGGTCATGGAAAGGAGAGCAAGGGATTAAATTAAATGATTTATCAATAATTTTATGAACAACACGAGTGTTTTTACAATATTACCTTTGTCAAAACTTTTTATAAAAATCACAACCTTAAAGCATAATGTTAACATATCTTTTAAAAGTAAATTAGGGTTCTTGAGAGAAAATATAAATAATAAATTTGGGAAAATTTATACTATCCAAGACTGGAAGAAAAATAATTATACATTTTTCAATATGCAAATACATATTCAACTAAGTATATACAGCTGAGGTTGGGATATAAAGAGATATCAAAAAACTAAGCAAATGATTATACTGCCATAAAACTATTATTAATAAGAAAATTAGTGAGATGTTTGTTACTCATTCACACAAAAACTACCAAGCGGATTTTGATGAAACTTGCGTTGATGGCTTAGTTTATAACACATAGAAAACCAAGGTGGAGGAAATCATCGTGTTGCAAGTATAGCTTGGTTGTAAGGCTTCTTCTATCTCCGCCTGGCTATCTATCACCCTCAAGTTGAAAATCTGTCGCCAAGCGCCTGTTGGTAAGTTCTGGCAGCTGCATTTGAGATCTAGTACTATTTACATCTAGCGAATTCACCATCTTAAACCTCTTTATCATCTAATACCTTTAAACGAGCAATCCTTGTATATTTTTATATTTGAATATATTCAGGATCTCGGAAACGGCGTCATCCAATACCGTGAAACTTAGTAGGTAGATAGTTTCGGGGACGTTAGATCCGTCTAGCTAGATTTTATTCATAGAAAACTTTTTTAACCGAGATCTTAGGCAACAAAACAATATAACTAGAATGTGAAGGTAAATTTCGCCGCCGCTGTCAAAACAAAAATAGCTCAGGTGGAAGTTGGTTGCTTCGAAAATCCATGTAGCCCAGTTCGAATATTCTTTTTTGTAAAAAATCATAATTTTGTGAGGCAAACCTAACAGTTTATTTTGATTTAAAAATGTTTTTTAGAGAACCGAGCTAGACTCGATCGCCCAGGTACTTTAACATTACATAAGATTGTGATTAAACGTTAAAACCGAGTATAATAAATAAAATGGAACATGAAGTACGAAATATTAAGCTCTTAAAATTAGAACCACCATATTTTAAAAACACTATTATAAAACTTTACAATAATTAGCTACTTGATAATGGTAGCAAAATTTTTTGAATAAGGAGTATTAATTGCTAAAATAGGAAGAAAGGGAGACATGACCTAAAGTGAAAGGTCAAAGTTGGGATCATTAATTTAAGTATTCCGCTAAGCTCGTGTAAGGAAGTGGTTGCGAGATTTCATTACACAATTGAATCTGTCACATAAAGTCATAGTTATATAGAGAATTTTGAAAACCACTGGAACAGTACAACAGGCACCCGTCTACCCATTCATACGCTCAGGAAGTTGCTAAAGTTGTTTGTATCTGAACGAAGACTTCAACTAATTTAAACTTTCCAACGAATCCATTTCTATTTACATTCATATTAAATTAATTTACGAACTGCTTAGCTTAAGTCTGGAGATTAAAATGTAACTATATTTTTCTTTTAATTAGTTTCAGGTTCAAAAAGTATTTAAAATCTCGAATGATTGTCGATAACAATATTTATTAATTTGAATCGTAATCACCATCATAATTTTTTTTTTCGAACCGATTTCAATATTCAACTGACGGGCCTTCACAGCTTCACCGGACTACTAAGGCGAGCGCTTAAGGCACTTCGTCGCTTCGCAACAAGCTCAAGGGTGCCAAAGTGGCTTAGTTTCTGCTTGAGTTGCTGCCTTGGATGCAACAACTCTACTATGTCTAAGCTAAACTAAGCTAGCTATTCAAACATATAAGAATTCGGGTAGAGACACATGTATACCGGCATATGAATCTCATTTGCAACGTGTAATTTGTGTCTGACAACTAAACTAATTTAAATTAACCCATTTCGAAAATAACGGAAAAATAAAATCCTTTCACTATATGCGTACATGTGTGTACGTATGTGGGGGTTATTTGAGTTGTGTTGTTCGACTAGGGATTAAAAGTTATCATTAGTGTCAGCACAATAAAGTGACGTACCTGTATCTAATAATTTACCACTATAATTATCATTAAACTGCACACAATTAGTGCACTCTAAAAATAATGGACACCACCGAAAGGATACTGACAATTTTGCCCAAAATTCCTTCGTCTTTTGATCTAAAAACACTGATATGTTTACATGATTCAAATGAAATACGGCAAACATACCGTTAAAGTTTCTACTCGATTGAAATCCGTTTAGAGAGAATTACGACACATTGCAGTTAATGCTTTCCGCTCGAGTTGCTGGAGTAGTGGTTTTGAAACGGTTTTCATATGTTACCGTCAGCTTCAAAACTTTAACATCTGTTTGTAGAGGTTATCCTTATACATAGTTTGTGAAATGTAACTATTGAACCAATACTTGCCCTAATAAGTTTTAAATACTACTTATCTCTTGTAATTGATGATATTTCTATGTGATTTGCACCTAGCACTTCATAATACACTGATTATACTCTAGCTTTTTATTTGTAGCATTTCGGAATTAGTCAGTATATTCCCAGCAGTGAGTAGGCTTGGAAGCCGCAATGATAATAAGAAACAACAGACACAGTGTCTTTATTGTGCCGTAGTAATATAAAAATATCTGGCCAATTTAGTGTGTTCTTTAAGTAAAGTATATTATGTATTTTCTTAAACTAAATGGAATGAAAATTCGCTCATATCAATATAGTCAAATGATAAGATAATATCAAATGTCACTTTACGACTATAAATATTATCAAAAGTCTCTAAATAAAACAATAAGACATAGTCCATTGCAACGTAGTGACTAGTTGTTACAAAGTTAGAAATCTTTCAAAAATAATGAATTTTTATTTTGAAATCTTCTTCGTAAAAGAAAAACTTCGTGTATTGAATTTCATGATCGTTCAAACGTAGTTGTAGTTTGTCGGTCTTAGATAGATATTAACAGCGATAATAATTATGCTTTTTTAAATCCAGGAAAACTGAATATTATTAGAAAACTTAACCTATGTTAGTTACTTTTGTCGTACACCAATGTAGTTATTATATTAACTGTCCAATAAATTTTCAGAGTACAATTAGAGGTACCTAATTGAATCACCAGGAAGACTATGTACGAATTATTACATAAAATTGCCTACAAAAATGCCTGGTAGACTATAGTATCGAAACAACACGAACAATGCCCTTATGAAATCGATACACTATATACGCAGGGAATTATAGGCAAATGAAGTGTATGAGGTCGAGAGAACTTGACAAGAAATCTCCGAAAGGGCATTATTGTTACGCTTGGCCTACAACACATATAAAAGCCTATTTATTTCCTCAAACAAACAATATACGTTCGTTTTCTCTTTCTACAATAGTAAGTGGGTAGTATTTTTTCAGTTAACACGTGTAAAATTTGTATAACGATATAATACGGATGATGATTAGTAAAGAACAGGATTTATCCAAGTACCAACTATACCATGCACTATGAATAATCAGTTTAATGCAACGATACGGTGGAATAGAATAACATCATGGCGGTATCTCCACTCGTTAAATTGAATTTTTCCCTATTTTTTTTTTACCAGATTTTAGCGTAGAAAAATATTGTAGAAAAATGTATATCCGCATGTAATATTTTACCATTGTTTCAACGAGAGGCTATCTCAAGTGATACAAAATAGAAAGAAACATTTTTATTATTCTAGAGGTAAAGTTGAGAATTAATATATACTGGTAGGTACAATAATGCCAATAAACACTTTTTCTAGCTAAATATATTACGGAGACAATAAAATATATTTCAGATAGTGCAAATATAAAAATAATCATGAGCCAACACTAAAGTGTAAATTGCCTTAATGGCAGCTTTAAGAAAGGCAGAATAAAGAGACCTGACGTCCATTAGTTACCGTCACATCATATAAACAAGATAGAAAATGGAGAGATGTTGGGCCTATTAGATGGGACCTTCTTCATTAGAATACTAGTTTCTGCCCGCAACTTCATCCGCGTAGATTAGCTACTTTGGGTTAATTCTAACTTTGAACGCGACTTCATTTGCATTAAAGGTGAAAATATTTTTGAATAATACATAAGTTCACCCACATTTTGCATCATTCTTTATTGGTACTCCACTTCTATTGCTCTTAACGTGATAATATTTAGCCTTCCTCGATAGCTATCTAACAGTAAGAAATGTCAAATCAGACCAGTAGTTCCTGAAATAAGCGCATTCATTGTACTTTTCAGCTATATTATTTTCAAAAGTATAGATTAACTAACGCTACGTAAAATGTGAAATACTGCCGTCGTATAAGAGTTCGTTCATTCAAATTCGTATTTGAATAAGAATTGTCCCCTGATAATACTAAATTCCAGCTCAAATGTTTACTTTACGTAACTTATATATCACCGTTTCTATGCTATTCTCTTGTATAAGGTACATTACTGTAATGCTTCAACGAAATCTATTCAGTAGTTTTTATGTGAACGAATAATAAACGATCATTATCACAAACTTCTTCGTTTATAATGATAAATAACTTTAGATTTTGCTCTGCTATACGTCCCGACTGTATAAGCTGTTGATAAATGGGCACCTAGTAAGCAATTCGGACTCTAGACCGTAAATGCATAAAAAATTCATTATTAGATCGGGTCGGATCGCGAAGTAGGAAACGACTGAATCTCTCCGATTTTGATAATTATAACTAGACGTGTATTGAAAATGCATAATAACTTGCATTAAAGTAAATTTGATAACTCAGAAATAACACATTTTTTTCTATGTCCTCTTCTGTACCTCTTGCAACGTGTATGGAAAATTTCTTGACAACCGGTCGAGTAATTAACAATTGTATATATTATGTAATACCTTTAAACGAGCAACTCTTGTATCTATATTATTGTATATTAAGGGTCTCGGAAACGGCGTCATTTATATCCGTGAATCTTAGTATGTGGGTAGTTTCGGGGACGATAAATCGATCTAGCTAGATTTCATTCATAGAAAACTTTTTTATCTGAGTTTTCAGGCAATGAAAAAATATAGCTAGAATATAAAGGTAAATTTCGCCGCCACTTTCAAAACAAAAATAGCTCAGATGAAAATCAGCTATTTCGAAAATCCGTCTCATTTCAGTTCGAATCCGAGTGTCAGCAAAAGAGATATTTTTTTTTTTTGATAAATAAAGCTAATTTTGTGAGGCAAACCTAATAGTTTATTTTAATTTAAATTTTTTTTTTTTAAAGAACCGGGCTAGTCTAGGTCATCCGAGTACTGGAATTTTAAACAAGTTTGTATGTGTTAAAATGTTTTTTAATAAATAAATGTATTCAGGAAGTGTGTCTCAAACAAAATAACATTAAACAGGTTTCGTATAATATATTCTGTTTCTTTGCGGGAAAATATGTTTACGTTAGTACACTTTCATATTTATGATGCTATTAAACGACTATAAAGCCAGTGCCTTACTGTTTATTGTTTGTTGCTTTATTTATTTCAACGAATTTTATCTAAATGTTGTTTTTAGGATATTTCGTCATAAATTATCAGAAAATAAAATGGCATGTAAACATATTGAACTTTTTCACTGTAATCGTCACAAAAAATGTATAACCTATTTTTTATATAACAATGATAGTTGGTATTTGTACTTGAATAATAATAAATAGTATAATTCAATATTATTCGAACATGAAAGTTCGCGCACTCATTTTTTATATAGAAGGATCAGTGAAAATGTATTTTATTTTTATTCAGTTTTAAAGTTTACTTTACCGCAGATAAAATTCAATCGGCTGCGATTGCTAATACACAAATGGAAATGTCTAAAAAGCGTAAGAATTTTTGTAGAAACTCTTGCATTTATTTAATTATAAATCCTATCCCGTGTCCCGTAGCCAATGAACATATAACAAAATTACTTCACTTTGTGAAACTGTCGTATAGCGCTAATAATAATAATAATAACAAATCTTTAAATTCGTCTCCGTTGGTTTTTTTTCCTAAGAAAAAAAATCCCAAAATTACCATTGACGAATTTAATCTTGCTACAGAAAGACGTTTATAGTTGAAAGGTTGACAGCCAAGTGTAATATTATAATACACTAGCCACTGCCTGCGACTTTGTCTGCGTAGAATAGTTACTTTGGGCTAAAGCTAACATGCAGCGGAAACTCTGAAGAGGAAAAATAATCTTGAATTTGAAATATTTTTTATTGGTGCTCCGCTCCTATTGATTTTAGCGTGATGATAAATGGATCCGTGTGGAATATATGAATATTTTTTTTTATATTCAACAGGTACGCGCTTGGCCACAATCTCACCTGATGGTAAGTGACGATGAGGCCGAAGATGTATCGCGCTTACCCACTAGGTACCTATTCACTCTACTCTTAAAGACTCCTAAGTTATAAGATGTCGGGAAGTCAGACGCCGAAAGTGAGTTCCACTCCTTAGCCGTACGTATAATAAATGTGTAAGCAAATCGCTTCGTACGAATTACGGGAATATCAACCACGTAAGGGTGGAAGCCCTCACGGCGTCTAGTCGTCTTCTGATGGAATGGGGACGGCGGAATTATATCGTGTAATTCCTATGCACACTCTCCAAAGTGTAACCTATAAAAACCTTTTCGTCGATGGTCTAAACTGAGCACTTTTGTATCCCACAGTGCTTCATCGCCGAAAAATGTATATGCCATAAGTGCATTTATGAGATTTGGAGAACATATGTATCTCGTAAGTCTCTATATATGAGTCAAATTTGACATGTTTTCTGTGAAATAATTTTTGAGTTATGAGGGGGTCAATAGTGGCTACAAACGGTTCGTGTAAATTAATAAGCCAGTAGCGCGCGCTCCCCATGCTTGAACTTGGTATGACACGCTGCCACGTATCTTGATTAAATTTTTAATAGTGCATAAATAACTTTAGTGAAAGACTTGATAATCAGTTATGTATTTTCTGAAAAATTCTCTTAAATACAAAAATAAATAATTTCTCTTTATAAATAGTACATGGACGACCGAGCCTAGCTCGGTTCTTTAAAAAAACTTTTTTTAAATAAAATAAACTTAGGTTTGCCTTATAAAATTATCTTTCTCATACAAAAAAAAAATATTAAAAAAAAATATTTATTTTGCTGTCAATCGGATTCGAACTGGGGTTGGATGGATTTTCGAAGCAGCCAATTTCCATCTCAGCGATTTTTGGTTTGACAGCTGCGCCAAAATTTACTTTTATATTCTAGCTATACTTTTTAATTGCCAGAAAACTCAGATAAAAAAAGATTTCTACGAATGAAGTCTAACTAGATCGAATTATCGTCTCCGAAACCACCAACATACTAATTTTCATGGAAATAACTGACTCCATTTCCGAGATCCTGAATATATATATAAATATACAAGAATTACTTGTTAAAGGTATTAAATATTATTAATTACAGGTTTTTCGTTCTTTATATATTTTTTATTACATAAATTATTACTAAACGCGATTGCTGGATTCCCACTGCCATAATATTCCAGATGATTTATTTACATTCTAAGTATTTAACATCACCACCGCAAACATCGCTACCGCAAAACTACAATTCTTCAACGAAAATATCCGTTGTTTTATACTAAACTTACCAGCGGTTCCAAATGGACGGTGAAAACCGGAACCGACATTAGTTATTCTCGTTTAAAACCGGATCTATTTTAGAGCTGTACCGCCTAGCTCTGGTCGCGTAAACAGCTCGCATTTCTACATTATTACGATAAAGTGACATAGGGACCACAGCTAAATAAAAGCAGATAGTCAACTTATTTATATAAACTAACGTCTCTCTATCCATTGGTGTTACGAATTACTTTTTAAATGTACGGGTTTCTTGTCATACATTAATATATTCTCTGAGAACCAATGCAATCTGGAATAACAAAAATTTAAAAGAGATCAAACCAGTTGTTTCGGAAGTCGTATATGTATATTATATTATACTAACGGGCCTTGCAGACGTTGCTCCGTTCTGATTATAAAAATATCCTTGATAAATTATATACTACAACCTTCTTCATGAGCTACTTTATCTACTGCATGAAAATCCGTTCAGTAGTTTTTGAGTTTATCACGAACAGACATACAGACAGACGCGGTAGGGGAATTTATTTTATATTATGCAATGTATTGTGTAAAGTAGAAAAAAAGTTAATGTATTATAATGAAGTTGTAAGTAGAAGTTTTTCAACGCTTATATTCGTAACGCTAAATTCTAACACATAAATAAATAGAGAATAGGCGACAAAAAATGTTACTGAAGTGTTTAGATCAAAATCAAAAATACTTTATTCAGTTTAGGTCCAAATATGGCATTTATGAACGTTAAAAACTATCAGATATGTACCTAGATACTTATGGTACTAAACTAGTACACTCCACCCATGCGATGCCAGGTCGTGTCGCTACTAGCATTAAAAATTAATCTCTACAAACATAACGTCATATATAGTTTAATTTAATTCTCACACGAAAGCCTATATTTCATTCAGCTTATTAAGGAGTCATCGACAAAAACCCTATCTAACCTAAAGACGTATTTGCTATAGAAATGGAGTGTAAATAAATACCAGAAAATATCATGCAGTTCAGTTAAAGTTTTGTGAAATGGACCAGCTGGTCTCAATTCTGCGCATTAAACGAACGACCGCTGACAATAATTTGTAACATAGTTTATTTTATACCAAAATAAACAGCTCCTATCAACTTCCGACCTTTGCTTCATGTTAATAGTGTTTAAATTTAATATTATCTGATCTGGTACTGAGTTTTCTCTAGTATCTTTATAATATTAGTGAGCTTAAATGCACATTTCCATACACCTTTTCAGAATTTTTGTCCGGGTGCTATGTGTCTTTTTATCTGATCTACAATATTTTGATCTAAAGGGTGCTTTTACTATAATAATATAATCGCACAAAAGCAAATTTACTTCTCTTTTGTATCCGTTCTGTGACTGATAGCTCTCTTCTTCTCTGAGGTTGATTATAGGCACACTTAAGCTGTAACGCGACCTAACGAATTACGTACATCTACCTAGATTTAGAATACGGTACGAGGAGGGCTTGTCGAATTGTTGGGATATTTTTTTTTTAATAAAATTCCTTAATGTTGCCTTCCACCTTGGTATTCTTTATCTTGTTCCGCATTGAAGAGAAAATCTATCCACAATTAAATTTAACAGCGGTTCCAATAAAAGTCTTTGTAAAATGTATTGTTTTTTCCCTCTGTTACATGTAAGTATGTAATCCCAACTAATATTACAAATATAAATATAAGATTGTTTATATGATATGCTTTAAAGTACTATTTCTGTACGATAGATCAAATATATACTAACGTAAGCAAAGTCACAGGCAAAAGCTAGTAATGTAATAATTAAATTAATTATTATACTGAAGGTAAGTCAAGTTAGAAACGGAAATAAGTATTCAATGAAGATTATGATTAACCTTACGGGCCCAGCGAACATTATCCTGCCCTAACCATAAAAAACACAAATTATATACCTAATACTTCCTCATGAATCACTTTATCTATTGGTGAAAATCGCATGAAAATCTGTTTAGTAGTTTTTGAGTTTATTGCTAACAGTCTAATAGATAGACTCGGCAGAGAACTTTGCTTTTACCTAATACTTCCTCATGAATCACTTTATCTATTGGTGAAAATCGCACGAAGATCTGTTAAGTAGTTTTTGAGTTTATTGCTAACAGTCTAATAGATAGACGTGGCAGAGAACTTTGCTTTTACCTAATACTTCCTCATGAATCACTTTATCTATTGGTGAAAATTGCATGAAGATCTGTTAAGTAGTTTTTGAGTTTATTGCTAACAGACTGACAGATAGACGTGGCAGAGAACTTTGCTTTATAAAATGAGCTATTTGATTTAATTTACATAATATTGAAATATAGATAGTATCTAAAGGTGATTCGTATATTTAACGTTACAGGATACAAAAGAATTGCTAATAAAATATTTCAAACGTCAGTAAATCAACCAACCAATGCGTATTACAAAACGTAACTGATCGACTTGAAGCGAAGTGAAGTAGGGTATCTTATTTCAATAGCCGCTGACCCGCGGGTATACCTAGAGTTTTTTGTACAAGGCTTTATTTTCCTTTTCCCAAATCCCTTTGGATGTGCTTTAACTTATAAGCGTTCGTCACTTATCATTGAAAAAACTACGCCGGAATATTTGGATATGTTAAAAAAGGACAATGTTATACAAAATGTCTTAGTTAAATTCGAAATAAAAACTGATAACGTCATATAAATTGATGAACGTCGGCTACACCCACGAAAAAGCATGACTCATTGTCACGTTTCGCCTGAGCGCTTGGTGTAAGCGAGAGCGCGGAAGAAGCGATAGAGAGATCGGCCTAAGCAGTTGGCTTGTGTCTTTTCTATCTCTTTTGTACTCCATCGGCCGATTCGTCTATTCTTATGATGTCATCACGTAAAATTATCGTCCGTAAACTGACTTAAATGAAAACCATTTTTTATATGTTGAAGTCGTTGATGTATATGATGGATGAAAGTGAATTGTTTCTACATTCTTTCGTAGACTTAAATATTAGTGCGGAACCAATTTATAATCAGAACTGTGACTATTTGCTAAGTATGACAGTTTCCCCACTGTATATCCATATATATTAATACTTTATTCTGTTGTATGTAATTCTGTCCATACTTTATTATTAAATAAAGGTTATTAAATGATCTATATGTTACTACCATAATTTTTAAGTTACAAGAAACAAAATTAAATTAAAATAAAATCTTTTATAACATGGGCCATTAGATATAAGTGTGAAATAAGAATTTATTATTAGATTCGTGAAGTTTTCACTCGCATGACTCCAGTTTATTGGTACACGGGCACGGTAGAGTGGTCGGAGGTGACCCGCACCGGAATGGCCTAGCGAAATCTCCTTTATTTTTCGTCCGACGACCCATCCGCCCTGCGTACTTTGATTTTATTTCAAAGGACCGAACGAACGGATACGAAAGTAATGCAGTGTGAAAATGCTTCGCTTAATTCTTATGAGTTTGTGTCCATTCTTATATTCCTATATTGGTTATTTCCCTCTGCTCGTTTTCATTGATTACAAATCCACTTAACCATTTTATTTCCTCATTGCTTTATTGAATAAAATAATTATTCTAAATACTCTTATGTACTTGAGATATTAACATACATAATACTAACAATCACGGGTGACTTTGTTTGCGTTTGTGACTTTATAAATGATGATCATACAACACCTCCGTGAAAAGTTGATAGGATTGTTTTGTTTAAACAATATCCTTATTGATATCGCTTGTGCCCGCGTCTTCGTCCGCGTGGAATACTTACTTTGGGCTGACACTAACACGCAGCGGAAGCTGTCAAAAGGAGAAAAACACAGACTTTGAAACATTCTTGATTTTCAAATGGGTCTCAGCGTGATAATATTTAACCTTCTTCGATAAATGAGCTATCTTATGCTGAAAGAATCTTTCAAATCGGACCAATAATTCCTGACATCAACGCGTTCAAGAAAAAAAGTTTTCAGCTTTATAATATTAGTATGGAATAACCTGTGTTATTCTGATGTAAACGTTGCTATAATGTTTAATCAAATCTGTTTAGTATTTTTTTCGTGAAAGATTAATTAATAACCCCTATAAGCTACAAGCTTCTTCTTTTATAATATCAGTACGATAGCAAATAACATTATTTACTCACAAATAAATTCCTTATTTACTTGATAAAAATATCAGTAACTTATTTATTATATTAACATAAATTATTTATTATATTATACTAAATATTTTTTCCAATATACAACCTCGATAATATACCAATAGAGTGATTATCGAAATAGTTGTGTTTTATGTTAGACTTCACTGTTAACAAAGCTATATCGAAATGTTATAATTATAGTTAATTGTGTGCTTAATGAGCATTTCGAAGGCAACTAAATCCTAGCACAATGCGAGCTCGTTAACAATATGAATTCGTAGATGAGAATACAGATGACCTTAATTCGTTCGCATCGGATCGAAAATGAGGGATGTTTTGCTATAAATAAATCTTTTATTCTCACATGTGTATCTGTGATTTAGTAGATATTTAATACTATAGAGTTCTAAACCATATTACTGATTGGCTAGACTGTAAGTTTAATTGCTGTGTCAAGCGGGTTTAGGTGTCAAAACGCTATTATAGAGTAAATTAATATGTGAACGATGGTGATGTCTGGAATTGACTTCTCTCGGTGCATTAACTAAAAATGATTGTGACGTGTAATATACTTTAAATATGTTAAGAAGGTAAACCCGAACGAGTTTCTTGCTGGTTGATCTCGATGACTGGTCGTTAAACGAACCGGTGGTAGTTTTGACATTCATAATTGCATTGTTGGGGCCTGAATTGAATAAAGTATGTTTGGTTTCATTTATATATTATTTGGTTTGGCTCTATACACATTCAATTTACTTGTAATTTTATGTTATTCGCAATTGTTAAAATTACATAATCCATCATCTATACTAATATTATAGAGATGGAGGATTTATTTTGTTTGATTGAACCCACTTATCTTATGAACTAATAGTCCGATTTGAAAAAAATCATTCAGTGTTAGATCATTAATCAAGGAAGGAATATATATAGTCTATAGCCTTCCTATTAACGATCTATCTAACACTTATCTAACATCTTAAAATTTGAAGCAACTAAATTGGAGCCAGAAATGGCTCCCTACGCGCGCCCGTTCCGTAGTGTACAAGGTCATTGCGACCCGAACACATCTCTTAGAAAATAAATAATTATGACGATTTCTGCAATTAAATGATGTCACAATACCTCTGAAAAACATAAGAAGTGTGTTAATATAACTTTTAACAGGTAAACTATTAACATACTGTAGTATTTCAACTATTAATCTTAATAAAAATAATCGTTTTATTCCATCAGTGTTGCCAGATAAGGAAATTATTTCTCCATTTTAATTGACTTTAGTGATGCGACAAATTATTTTTTTATAAAACATATTCAGATATATGTTAGATAGGTAAGGTACACGTATACATTATGTAGTTTACATATTTTACATACTTGAAAATGTGTTCGTTAAAAGTTGGCGTCTAAATAATCTGTAAACATATAAGGATTTAACTATAGAGTAGCTGTTTTACTTTATAGAAAAAACCATAGTAGAATAAATAAAAGAAGTAACTACAACACCCATAACTTAGTCGTTTCTTCGAATACTTTGTTGTATGGTATGTTAAGTATAAAACATCTCTATTGTTTTCTTAAGTGTTGAGTTGAGGCTGAAGTGACAACTAGAAGGTAGGGCTAAGTAAGCAAAAACATTAAACGTAAAAAGAGCACACGACGGTTTATACACAAATAATGCAGTTAATTTTCCACGGTGTGGGCAAGCTACATTTTAATGGCAGCCCTATTTTATCGTGGTGTGCGTGTATACTCGTGTAATCGCTTGCACCCTAGTACAATTTTTTGCTTCACTTTTGTAGTCGCTTAAAGTACCGAACTATCTTTCTATGCGTTATTATTCTAAGCATCATGCTAAGACAAATAGGAGCGAAACACCAGTGAAGAATGTTTAACAATCTTTTTTTTGTCCTTTTGAGAGCTTTTTCGCTGTGTTAACACACAGCATCAGCCCAAAGTAACAATTCCACGCGGAAGGAGAAGCGCAAACAGTGTCTTTATATTTTGCTTGCTCATTACTATTTTGTTCATTATCGGAAGAACAGTCAAACAATGAATTCTGATGTTAAAATCTGAACAGTTTCTACCTCGCTAACGAGATCACGTCCATTGATGCGTCTCGTATGTTGGCGGCATTCGCAATCACGAATTTCGCATGTATTTTCCATCTAACTACGTACTGATGTGTCAGATAGTTGTTCCCTTTGGGAGACAAATATTGTTAAAAGAATATATGTAACAATTAATAAACCATAGAGTGAAAGATGGCTCAAATGACTTGATCCAGTAGCTTTGTTAAAAATTAAAAGGTGAATGACTTTTGTGTTTTGATGTTGTGTGAAAAAAGGTTATTAGACTAAGATTTGTGAACTGTTACAAAGAGTGAATCAAGCTTAATTCTTTAGATTCCATTATATTATCACTTCATCCCACATATATATTTATTTTCATGAGGTTTTCAGGGTATTATTAATGTATCCCTTTAGTCTTAAAAGGTTGACGATAAATTGGAATACACATAGTCGATATGTTTAAAATGTATATAACGAAAAAGCAAATAAAAAAAAGGGATAATGAAGTCAAAAACTGTTCATTAATAATTAAATTCAATAAAGTAAACTCAGACATTCACACGAAGAAAATGGAGATACCATGTTAATAAGCTAATTAATTATGAAGGCGAATGTAATGTTATTTTCCTGCTTGTTGATCTAAAAATGCAAATGATTTTTTGAAATTGTAATTTGAATAAATCTTTTCTTCATTTAAACTGGCAACAGAATTAACGATAGAATATCAGTGACGTTTAATTTTTAATTCTTAACATGATTTTGTTTTCGGCCTCTCAATGTTTTAGTCCCAACTTCGATGAACGCAACTCCAGATCAATTAAAACAGGTCCCCTGTAACCATTCCGGCAAGTTTCAGGATCAAAATTAAATCCGCCCGCCTGTCGCAGGCCATTTCGAAACTTTGTCAATTATAAAAGTTTAAAACGCACTTTTTTCGCCCAATAACTTAGCAAAACAAGTCTCTCTTGGTGTAAAATGGAGCGTTAAAACTTTATAAACTTACATGAAGTATGCAAAGTCGCTGCAGAGTCAAGAATGTGATAAATGTTTCACCGTGAATCATTCCAATATTAGAATTTAATATTGTTTTAGTTCAGTAGCAATGTGCTCGAGAAAAATTATTGCAAGTAACAACAGATGTTACTTTTAAAGTGAAGCTCGCAGAGTATCCTATGGGATTAACTAAGGTTCGTCTTGTTTTATTGTATTGCTTTTAAGTCTTGAGAGTTTTATGTGAAATATTGTTATGGTTTCCTGGGATTTAACTTAAAGTATCTGCTTCTTTTGTTAAATTCTCCCATCCAAGTGCTTTGGTTTTTTAGAACACGTCTAGTAAGTTATTGATAGATTGGAAGTTAGTTCAATTTCTTGACATAATCCTATACAATTCTTGACTATATACTCTTAGTGTTTTACAGGTTAAACTTAGGATAGTTTGTACAGGAATTATACATGATTTAATTTCACCCACCGCCAATTTGTTTCTTCATTTATTATTCGTATAGCTAAGGGAAGGAATTCGCTCCCTGTATCTGTCAACCCGTTAGATTATAACTTAGTAGTGTTCAAACGTAGAGTGAATAGGTTTAGCGGATAAGAATAAATCGTTATCGGCCTCATCTTAACTTATCATCAGGTTAGACCTAGGCCAAGGATTTGACAGAATCATTAAAAATAATCTTATCAATAAGTGTCAAGAGACGTTCGCTTGACAAAACGACATCGATCGTGATTGAAGAAGCTTTAAGAGAGATAAAATTTATTAAATGTTACATCGTTTTCAAAATATGACTAAATAAGGATGGTAAGTGAGAGTAAAAACAATGTAATAAAAAAGATCAGTTAAGTCTGTCAATATTACATTATATACTCCGATATAAGATAAGTACACGTTAATTGACTACCGCGTAAACCTTAATTTGCATAAGAATAAATGTTAAATTCTCAAACATGTATTAGGATAATCGTACAATTGTTGCTAATATCGAACAAAGCTCCTCGTCATAAGCCCCTAATTAACGCTACATCATTTCAGGAGAAGCATCTCAGCGTAACTGATTATTTAAATAAAGTCGATTGCGTGTTCGTTCGCGACTGAATAAAGTGCGCCATGCAAATAAGTTTTACGATTGCCGTGAGGTATTAGCGATAGCGGGAATTGTATATTAGAACTAATCAAAATACTAACATAAAGTATTACAAGTATCTACTTTATCTATACCATCTAAATTTATGGATTCTGATAAAAGACAAAAGACACAACCAAAATTCAGCGAATGCGTAACTACATGATTTTGTTTCGTGATCCTAGAACACTGTATAAATATTTGTGTTTTGTTTCTATAATATATACCAAGACGTGTATCAGACGGATCATTGAAGTTATAAGATAAGGTAATTTAATCTGTTTATATCGCATGCCGAATGCGTATATTGAGAATATGTTGTAAATTATTTCCTTCCTACATATTACTTTTTTCAATAAATTGAACCATTAGTTTGTTGCATTTAAATATATATTATGTTACTTTAAATGTTGTACTATAGGGTAGTACACAGCATATCTAAAATTTCTCTGTGTTCAAAGACAACTACGTAAAATTAATTCAGAAATGTTGATAACTTGTAGATATGTATATATGGTAAGTCTATTTGAAAACTGTAAAGAGTAATATTCTATTTATTAGTATAACGTCGCCCACTCTCAGACGATAATAAGTTATGATGAAACTGAACTTTGTAACATGCTAAGTTTTGAAAACATGCACCATGCATTAGTACAACTTCTGAAATACACAAACTGACGTCACGATAAATACATCGCTATTTACTATTAAGGCTATTTACTAATAGAGTCAGATATTTTATTGTATATCCAACCACTTATGACTTGATCGCTTCAATTGCTCTCTGGCAAAGCTACAGTGATTTGTGTGGTTTGCACGAAACGAATGGAATAGAAAATGAGATCATTCCGTCTCCACCGGCGTTTACCAGTAACGTTTCTTTTTGTCTGAACTTTTGTTAGAGCATTAACTTGAGTTATATTTGTGTGAAGGATTGTTTCTATATAAAATAATTTAAAAACTGGCATCCATATGACTTGATGTATCTTACTGGAAACCCATTGCCGTTTAATAATTAGGACTCAATTTTGGCAACTTACAAAGCTAATTTTCGTATTCAATTTCTGCATAATTTTGTATCATTGTGTAGAATTTTACCATGTTTTATATCTGTCTTCCGTAGTTACGAACAATAACAATATATTTCAATTTCACACTTAATGTTTGACAACTATTTGCTATTTTTCATTATCAATCTGTGACGGAGTACTGTTGTATATGATAACTCTATTAAATCACAAATATGTTCGAGAGTGTACTTCATAGTTTGCTTATATCTATCTGCTATAAATAATGCTATCATAATTTAATGTAAATATTGTTATTACAAATACGTGTGTTACTGATTAAATTTGAAACAGTGTTTTTAAGCGTAGTACAGTGTGCAAAGGTCGACTGCGAGGACACTAATGCCATATTTGTTTCAGCCATAAAGTGTTGGTTCTTACGCCTTTGTGTTTCATTCAGTTTTCAAGTACGGGGTTATTCATCTTAGTCCTTCCTTAACTATTATGACAAACTTCCGAAGTATGGACCTACTGAGGTTAACTATACTTAATTGTAGATCGTTCTTACTTTAACGTGAACTATAATACTCTTTTTGCTAATTTATGACATAAAAAAACTTGAGTTATCGAATTATAAGCTCTACATATGTAGCGGTTGTCAGATTAGTCCTAATAATCTCGTGTATTTACTAGTGGCTTGAATTGAACAACGCGAACATTTCTTCTTAATGTTATAGAAAAGTGTAGTGATAAAGTTTTAGAAGTTCCATCTACGTGTTTAATTTCAAGGAGTAATTATTAGTGGTTGCATTTATATTTATTTTAACGAGTCCTTTCATTTCATGGAAAAGATGCTACAATCCTCTGAATGATGGACGGTATTACAATATAAATACTATCGCGTTGTCGACTGACGTGCATCTGTAATGAGTTCCGCCAAAGACTAACTGTACTACCCTTTCCTTCGACCCGCACATCACGCCCGTTATACATTGGACTTTGTACCGTTAAGAAATCCCTTAATCATAACCGGTTTTTCTATACGAATATAATTACTCTGTATACTTATGTCATTTGTGTTTCAAGTGGTTGTCAAATAAGATATAAGCTCACGTTTTAGTATTAATCCAAGACTGAGGACTGGTTTTCAATATTAAGAGATATTTTTTTATATCATATAGGAGGCAAACGATCATGCAGGTGACCCTGTTGTTAAGCGATCACCGCCGCCGTTCATAGATACTAGCAACCCCAGAGGAGTCGCTAGTGCGTTACCAGCCTGTATTTGGGGGAATAGAGAGAGAGGGAGAGGGGTTAGAGGAGAGGGGAATGGAGAGGAGAGGGGAGTGGAGGGAAGACGGGTCTCCGGCGCTCTCACTGACCGAACGAAACGCAACAATGTAAGCACTGTTACTTCGCGTCGGTTTTCTGTGAGAGGGTGGTGCTACCCCGGACGAGCCGACCCATTCATGCTGAAACCAATAATAGCTTCAGCTTGGCTCTACCACATATATAAATTTATGTTTACGCGAATTTGAAGTATTTTTTACAACTAATTCCTTTATCACTAACTAGCTATTACCCGCGGCTTCGCACGTGTTTTTTGAATATATCAAAATAAATTTAAGATTGTTATTAGATGTGTAAATAACAATAATACTCTTTCAAAAATATTTGTAAGTATGACATGCACATCATCTATAGTAACAGGTAACATGTATATTATATATTTGAATACTAATAGTGTATCGAATGGGATGGGATTTATCATAAGCCACATAGCTGGAAATTTAAACTACTATCTATGTATCACCCTCAGTGCTCACTTACACTATATAAGAAAGTAATGAAAATATTAAGCTATACATTATCGAACAATGTGTTCAATTTTTTATCACCTAGATATAATATGTCCATATTGTTGATATAATCAAGTTATTAATATACCTTGCTATAATTTAAATCACAAATAAACATATGACTTTCAATTATATTTATTCTCGGAGTCCAGTACAATGTACGTCACACGCGCATGTTTACAGTGAACAACATATTTTTGGTCAATTTCACACATGCGAATGCTCAGATAACAGTTCATCACAACATAGTGTCAACAAAGTCGTGTTTCACGTCTGTCTATATGTCTGTTCGCGATAAGATCAAAAACGCATCATCATACCGTTTTAACCAATATATAAAATGATTTTTGGCAAGGTTAGGTATAGTTTGTTTTATTATTAGAGCGGGTATCGTCTGCTCAACTCGCTAGCTTAAAATAAAACAGCTAATTAGTTAGTTATTTGCCCGTAAAATTCCCGTTAAAATATTACTTGTAGTCCGTTGAAGCTGTTAAGACCTTACTAGGTCAATAGCGTAGTCATTTCTAAGAAAAAAAAAACCGTTTAAATAGGTCCAGCCATTTCGGAGATTACCCGAGACAAATAAACAAACAGATATATCGACAGAATTAAAAAAAAATGTTGATATTTGTAGCACCGCAGTATTCATAAAAAAGTATTTATTTCAATATTATATACACACACTTTATTCTTATAATACATAATATATCACAAATCAAAAATTCGGAACAAGACTAACGTAGAATATATTTTTTTTTTTTGAGGAGTTTTGGTGGTATTTCAATCTGTCACGTAGATAGCAACGTACTACTTATAATCAAAAATTGGAATTAAAAATAACGTAGAATAAATTTTTGAACAGGAACATAAAATAAACCCTATTAATATTTCCGATAGAATGTTATCATGTTACCATGGCAACGCATATAATACTGACATTAACACGCAGCGGATGCTCTAAAAATAGCCCGATTTTGAGACATTCTTCATTAATGCTCCGCTCCTATTGGTTTTAACCTGATGATATGTAGCCTATAGCCATCCTTGATAAACGAGCTATCTAACACTAAAAGAAACTTTCAAATCGGACCGGTAGTTCTTGAGATTAGCGCGTTCAACCAAACAAACAAACAATCAAAATCTTCAGCTTTATAATATTAGTATAGATGTACTTCTAAAATATATATTGTACGTCATTACGAATTTTCGAAACAACAACAAATTTAGAACATAAATAATAATATTAAATTAATACTCGTCGTATAAACGACAATAACAACTGTTGAGTTGAGAAAATTTAAGGCACATTAATATAAATTTGTGACTCTTAATAATGTGATGGCAACGCTTCGAATACTTGGAAACTTTCAATTCTGAAACTCCCGAAGCAGAGCGTTACAAATCAAACCGTCTGTGTTGGAAACGACATCAGTATCAAATATCGAGATGCTGGATATATTTTTCGTGCCGATAAATAAATATCATATTATTCTGGACGTTTCGCGTCTGAAACTGCAACGGGGCGCGCTCCCGACTGTTTAGATTGTTAGTGATGTGTATAGTTCGAACAACTTCGATTTTTTTTTTACTTTATTTTTGGCAATCAATCTTTCCGATTATTACTGCCATTGTCACGTAGTCAATAATATCACAAGTGTCGCGCGATCATTTCAATATTAAGCATTGTGTGAATCAATATTCTAACAAGATGGTGGATCCCTTGCTAGAACCTTTCAGCGAGTTTTTGTTGCATCTGAGAATTTCATGCTCCGTGGTATTATTTTCCATTTATTTCACTTATGCACAACAAACTAACTATATTACGTAAAACACCACGAAATTTACACAATATGGAGTCAAGTAATACAAGATTATGAATAAAATATAAAATTCACTATATGACAGACTGAAAACCCGCCAAAAACTCCAGCTTAGAATTGTCCTGTTATTTTGTTCAGAGAATGGTTACTGATTTTGTCAAAATATATTCGCATGTGCTTCTAATAACTACCATACTAGTGCTGAAAATAGGTTGAGTTTTTAATATGTATTCTGAGGAAATTAAAGTTTCAGTGCATTTCGGTTCAGACTTTTGGTGAGGTTATGGTCATATCATAATTTAAAATAAAGGAACGCCGAGTGCAGTGTTAAAAATAGTATAGTTTACATATAGGATGTACCCTCTTTTCTAATAAGTTGCCCTAGTTGTTCATTTATTTATGCTGTTTCATCAGTTAATTTATCTGTTTTTTCTTCATAATCTATTAATTTATGGGCTTAGCAAAAGTATTTTGCAATTTTTTTAATATTTGGTAAATTGAATATTTATTTTAGAGTTTTACCGTATTAGCTACTTATTAATATGATTAACTACTAATATTAAAATGTATGTATAATGTAGCTGGTTCTATAGGGATTTGATTTAAAGCTAAGTTAGAATAAACTTAGCTATGTAACTTTTTTTAGGTGAAGATGAATCCTACATGGGACGCATAGAGACTCGGGTGCAAGGATAGTCTTCACCATCTTGCAACTAAAAACAGCAGAGCAGTTTCCGAAAACGAATCTTACCAACTAAAATTCTAGGATAAACCGTAAGCCGCACTTTGGGAGTGTCACGCGGGGCGTAAGGAAGCTACACGACACTCTCGATAGTTGACAACCCTTGCCGCATACGACTGAGGTGGCCCGATTCTTTGACTACTTCCCAGTTAGTTAGCTAAGAAACCTAAGCTGAGTAGAGTTCTATAAATTTGCCCAGGGAATAATTACAGAACTTATTTCGTAGGTTCATAGGCTAAGAATAAAAATAACTGAAATAGAAGATTTGCCCTTGAATTGTATTTCGCTTCGCCTTATCTCAAGTTCAGTTAGTGTTTCAAGTAAAAAATTAACTGAGCTCGTGTCTCCTCGTGTTTTTAGTATTCTTGTTGTTTCTATTACTAGTTTTAAAAAACAACTGAAATGACTGTAAAATGCATTGATTAAAAGAAGAAGAAAGTGAATAAAAGAAATTTTGGGGTGTATGGGGTGTCGAGTAACATCTTAAGATTTGAGACACCCAAGCCAACCTCACCTGCACGTGGTGCACCCTGCTGATTAATGAACAAGGCAATGGTGATAGCGGGGTGGTAGGGTTTTACAGCCCGACTGGGTCGCAACCACCATGCATATGGCGAAAAAGCCCATCATAGTGACTCGCTTCTGCGTGTCGCGTTTCGGTATCAGCCTGTGCATATCCAATACTGGGTGACTTTCGTCATTATGGCCGGCATGACAGCAGCGACCGGCGATGGATAATCTGTCTATCGGTGGTTGCCGATGTTTCTGGATTGTACTACGCTTAACATCAGGCATAGTGCAGTCACAATGTCGTGCTTCAATGAAAAAAAAAAAAAAAAGAATTGAAGACCATGCATCAGCTTGCAAAGTAGTCTATTAAAAGGTGTTAGTGTTTAGGAGAGGGGTAGAGCTGATGTTTTATATATACACGTAAATGTATTTGCAAATATTAATATAAATAATATCGAATCATTTAGTTCGAATCGTTGCCAACATTACGTATTGAAGTCAGGTGGACGTACACAGGCGATATTGCAAAAATTTTATCCAGTTTCAATTTCCTTAGCAAGAGATACGTGGGCCGAGATTAGATGTATCGAAGTTTCGTTCAGTTTGTACGATAAAATCGCCGAGTTCGCATCTCCGATGAACTTTTACGTCCCTATATATATTTCGTTGGAGCGAAACTGCAATTCTGAATCTTAATTTCCTCTGGTAGGTACGTACATCTTGATTTTTTATATATATGTGAAATTCGAATTCTTTAATATTTTTAATCCTGGTATTAAAAGTTGTGTTATATTTATTGTTAGATCTAAAGAAGTAAGTAAACGTAAATAATACTACTAACAGATACTAAATGGCATGTCGAAGAATGAAGGTCGAATCCTAGAATATCTTTATACAATCATAACATGGCTAGATTTTATACTTTCTAGGTTTTACTGTTTGATCATAGTCTCTAATATTAAATGATGATGTGGTTTATAATGGTAAACACGCAGAACTTAGAAGGGCAATGACTCTTAAGTGCAGCTACATGAACCCATATAGGTAAGTTTCAATTACGTTTAAGCACAATGTCAGGCGGGTTTGGTGTCAAAGGCGACTATGACTACTCTTTGTAAATCCAAAAGTATAAAAAGATAGTCCAGATCGAGTTTAATGTCGGTTCTTTTTGATGAGTGGTGGTGGTTCTGACGTTCATAAAATTCGTCGATACATGCTGGGGTTCGAACGCAACTACAGAAATCGGTTTGCTACTCCATCTGTCAAACCACTAGACCACCGCGACTTCATAGTCTTGTTTATAGCTTTCAAGACGTTAAAAAAAGGAATATATTTAAGAATTGAATGAAATGATTTCAGTAAGATCCATTTCTCCGCATTCATTTTACCGTCGAAAATCGTGTTAACCGTTCCACTCAGTGAAAAAAGGACGTGTATGTATATATACGAATACAATAATATCCGAATTCAATTTCTCGAGTAGTCCGCAATCGGACGGCCAAAGATAAATTGAGTTTTGTAACTGGCGGTGGATTAAAAAAGTAAACATGTTTTAGTTTTTTTAGTACGTTATAGACTCGATCACTAACTCTGCCCTCCAAATATATTATTGATATTCTAATGTAAAAAGACCAAGATAGTTTAAATATTAACAGCAATAACGAATTGGTTATTCTGTGCTTCAGGCTCACCAAGATCACTAACAGTTTTTTTAGGTAATAGTGTTAGGTTTTATAACAAAGTCTCAAAGCAAATTTCCAATTTACCGGATAGTGGGTTCATATACCATTTCAAGGGGGTTTTAATTTCTAAAGGCTATTTATTATGATAGTAGTGGTAGAGCCAAGCTGAAGCTATTATTGTTTTCAGCATGAATGGGTCGGCTCGTCCGGGGAAGCACTACCCTCTCACAGAAAACCGACGTGAAGTAACAGTGCTTGCATTGTTGCGTTTCGTTCGGTCATTGAGAGAGCTGGAGACCCACCTACCCTCTCCTTCCCCTTCCTTTTTCCCTTCCTGTCTCCCCCGCTCTCCTTCCAAAGACAGACTGGCAACGCACCTGTGACTCCGCTGGTGTTGCAAGTGTCTATGGACGGTGGTGATCACTTAACATCAGGTGACCCATCTGTTCGTTTGCCTCCTATGATATAAAAAAAAATAAAAAATGTGGATCAATATATAAACGATGGCGACGTCTGTAAATGACGCTAATTTCTGTGCATCCACCATACATTGATATAATTATCTAAGTTTGTAAAATATGTAGCATTTAGACCGACTTTTTTGTGGGTTCTTCTTGATGTTTGGATTGTTTTTCTGAGCCGGTGGTACTTTTGATGTTTATAGGAGTCCTTAGGCCCAAATTGAATAAAGTATTTTTGAATTTTGATTTTGATCAAACCTTCGGCTCACTTACGTGTATTGCTCCTTACAGAAATGTACTTTATGCTATTTATTTATACGATAATTCTAACTTTTAAAAAGTAGACGCTAATAAGCCGTGTAGTAGAAATATTTAATAATCTTGTATCCATAAATTATAATGTTTTTTTTTTTTATTATTGTCACATTGTTGTAGACTTTATATTAAAATTATATATCGACCATACTAACCAAGCTTGAAAAAAAAATGCAATACATATAAGAATTAGTCATTTGTTTATTTCTTTTCGTTTGGTTCTGGTTATAACTATGGATTATTTTTTCATACATGTAAATTACATACATTACATACAGGCAAATAAGCAGGTGTATCTTAGTAGTATAATAAAAGGACGGTGTATCTCGTGCGTACGTACGGGTTTGTAACGGCGTATTTCGATTAGGCTCTCGAAAGCAGAGCCCATAAAATTCCTCCATACGGCTTTCTATGGAGCAGCTGCGTTAGCTTACTTGACCCAGTATGTTTCCACTTTTGTTTAGTTATTGATTATTTTTATAATACCACTACATGTTTATCTTATTTACGATCGGCAAGGTTAAAATAAATCAGTTTGCGATTTGAATGTAGATATATTCAACAAGGCTTACAGAAGCTCAAATGCCTCCGTTCTTTTGAATTAATTTTTTTTTTAAATTTTTATGTTCCATTTCCATGTCCTTATTTTCTGATAGTTAGATACGGCAACTTGTAAATGGCCTTGGATCATATCTAAATGTAATGCTTTTTTTTCTTTGTTTTCCTAAGTGTTTAAAATAAAATGAATAAAATATCGTTAGAAGTTTTTTTAAGTACATATTTGATAAGCTCAACATTTATTCTACGCGACTTTATTCGCTTTTTAACTATATACAAAGTTTAGAAATATCATTGAGGATATTAATAAAGTACACGTTTGCTTCATTAACACGATACTACCACGTGGAATTCGTCATATGAAAAGAAATTATATTAAATTCTGTACACGTAACAATAATTATTGGAATAATAAGCGTTTTATTTTATCTTTTCTACCAACAATATTAAATAAAGCACACTTTAAAATATTTTAATTAAGATATATTTTTCCATGAGCCAATATTGATAAAATACAACCTTTTTTTCAAATTTGTTATCTTTGCACAAATATGTCTCGAATTAGCAATATAATGGGAGAAAAAGGTGATCGCTATTTGATACGAGTTACTTCTCTTTCCCTTGACGCGTTGTATGAACATTATATAATGTCACTCGTGTTGTCAGTGAGTCACTTCGTACGGTCAGTGAGAGTACCGGAGGACCACCTCTCCTCTTTCCTTCCCCCCTCTTTCTCCAACACAGGATGGCAACGCATATGGTATTCCCCTGGTGTTTCAAGTGTTTATGGACGGCGGTGATCACTAACATTAGGTGACCCACCTGTAGGTTGCCTCCTATGTGTAGTATAAGTAACAACATTCTGTATATACTGTAATAAGGAATGTACCTATACGAGGGTTCTTATGAAGTGTGATTAGTTAAACCACCCACGATGATTGTCATTTGTAATGAATAAACGGATTGTTTTAAGTTATCAGAGTGTTTCTCTTAAATATAAACCACTATGATATAAAAGAAACTGTATAAAAAGTATATGATTATTATTCGGAGTGTCTGTAGATCTGAAAAACGACTAGGGATAATAATTTCAATGTACAAATTACGAAATTCAGATCAGACTATAAATAATTTAAAAGAGTTTCAATCTCATTGTTTTCAGTTTTTAGTTTTGTCGGCAGTCCTTATGACCACCTCGACTTTTTAAGATAGTAAACATGTCAAACCTAGGTTGGCTTTCCGGTGCGTGTACCGGAACACACAAACAGGTGCTAGGCGACATATTTTCAATTTGAGGCAGGAAGCTAGTCAAGCGGTCTTAGAAAATAGTTTATAGTAATACAGCTTATACATCAAAATAACATAAACTATCATTTAAACAATAGTTTAAATTCCTTTAAATAAAAATGATGAATGTCAAGTAAGTGTAAATAAATCGTGTTACCTAAGAATTGGCTTGCGCTTCATAGGTCGTTATTAAAATTACATAATCATAATATATGGTGTACCTATTTATGCATAAAGATACAAACACAGACAAAGATGTTGGTGGCGACAAGTATTAAAAGAAGACATATTTATCAATACCGTCTACAGAGTACCTTATATAAATACCGACATCAATGCGCAGTTTACTATGGCATCGATAAAGTTCTGCTAATAATATTAGTTTCCCGATACATTGCTGCAAACATAATTCTAATATATAACCGCTTGTGATACATTAGAAAGATCATCAATTATACTTGCGAAGTTTTGGGAATAGTGACTTACGGTTTAGCTTCAATATGATCAATGGACTCCGCTTTTAAGTATAAATATGCACGGCTGTCAAGATTTTAAGTAGGATTCGTTCCGTTGTCACACGCGTTCGAGGTCGTCCTAGAGTGCCGCTTACTCCGACCTGCGCGACAATGCGCTCCTCTCGCGCTGCCTCGTCGGCTTCGTCAAGTCAGGCGAGCCGACGATCAAAAGGCCCTTTTCAGGGCCAAACAGACGCCGCTTCTACGTCTTCACGACGACCGACCTGCACGCCTACGGACCTCGCCGATGCTCGACCGACGACCCCCGAAACTCTACACGGACTCCGCACATCCAGTGTGCCGTCGCGATCCCCGCCCCGCGACCCTCGGGTGCGGCCGCCCATCGACCCTCCTACTCCGCTCGGGGTGTACGAGGGTGATTTAATCACCCTCGCTCGGTTCATTGGGACCGATGACCTGTCGGAGGGGATGGTTCGATGGATGGCCTTGTACCTGCGGGTTCAAGAAGCGGAAATCGAAAATAAGAAGCCCTTGCCCGAAGACATCGTTGCCTTGCAGCTCGCAATCAGCGGGCGCATGCAACCCCCTGAGATCCCAAAACCGTGGCTCAACCCATTGGAAGAGCGCTATGTCGCAAGCGCACCTCCCCGGACTCCGAGGGCCACAAGAAGCTGAAGCCCAACACGCCTCAAGACCAAACCACTACAGTCGCCGTTGCGTTACAACGGCAAACACTCCCGACACCTACACCGGCAACGCCCTCGGCCACCCTGAGCGCGCTTGCACCCGCGCCGGTGCCGCGAAGAGTTGCTACGAACGAGCAACCTTCTTACGCAGCGATTACAGCGCCACCTACAACTGCGCTTCCTCCAAAGGCAGCCCGCCTGCGGAACCCTAACGCGGCTACACCGAGCGACGAAGCCGCCGTTGCTACCGGCAGCCAATCAGAGGCGCCAGAACCGACTAGACAAGGACCGAGATATCCGCCGATAGTCGTTGAGAAGTTGGACAACTGGGCGGCCCACTTCAAACGACTAACGGCTACACTTGGGCACCCACCAAACGCGCGCGCCTACGGACAAGGGATTCGATTCATCCCGGCAAACGGCGATGAATATCGAGTCATCCAGGACTACCTTGATAAACAGGAGGGGGTGCATTGGTTCTCATACACCCCTCCCCCCCCCCCCCGAGAAGAGAAGCCTGAAGGTCGCGATTCGCGGCCTCCCAGTTGATACGGATACGGCCGTGATCGTCGAAGCCCTCCACGTGAAGGGACACACGGCGGAGTACGTCCGACCGATCCAGGGACGCGGGGGCAGACCGGGGTGCATTTACCACGCTGTCCTCCAACGCACGCCTGGCCTCGTACCGGCCATATATGAGACCACCGAGCTCGCGAATCTCACAGGAGTAACAATAGAAGCCTGGCGAGGCAAACGCCGGCCGGCCCAGTGTCACCGGTGTCAACAGTTTCGGCATGCCTCGCAAAATTGTCATCGACCGATCGTCTGTGTGCGGTGCGGGGGGTCCCACCCCGCGCGGCACTGTGAACGCCCCAGGGAGGAACCAGCCACCTGTGTAAACTGCGGGGGCGCCCACCCCGCAAATAGTGTGACGCTTTGCCCCGTCTACAAGCAAGAATTGAGGAACCGCCGTGCAGGAACCGTCGCCCGGACAGGTGATTCCGGGCGCAGGACGGAAACCCGCGCGGCCCCAGTGATGGTCGAGGAGACGGCCGCGGGCAGCCTCATGGCCCCCGCGAACGACCCACCTCAACGAGGAGCAGCGGCGAAGAAGCCAAGAAAAAAGAAGTCCCCGCCTACGCAGAGTTCTGCGCAGGGCGGAAAAGCTTGCGGCCCTAATCAAAGAAGCCTCCAGTGAAGCCGGACTAACAGAAGCCGACGCAGAAAAGAAGTGCCTGGCGTTCCTGAGGAAGATCCTCACCTCCGGTGACTAGGAACGTCAGGCAGCAGCCCGGCCAGGAAGGCCCGACAAATCACCACCCACTCACAACTGGCGCGAACACCCGACCGCTTCGACTAAGAAGCGGTGCCGAGAGTGACGCGCCCAGTGATTCCAGCTCAGAAGGAGCAAAACAATGACCGACCCGTATTTACGGGCCGCGATTGAGACCACTGAAGGAGGCAATACGCCTCGAACAGTTCCCTCGCCCGCCCACTCAAGGGTAGGCAGAGACGGCCCCGTCGAGTCGAGATTTTAAGTACACTTTCTTGCCAGACAGTGTACGGAGGTTTATTTATGTGAGACATGTATGTACTAAAACTACACGGTACTTTAAGCCACTTCAGCTTTAAATTTCTAATAAAAAACATGTCTGTGTTAACACTTATGTTGTTTACATGGTTCTTTGTATTCCCCACTTGTACTTTGTTTACCTACATATAAATAAATAACTAACAATGTTGTTAATTTAGTTAGGCTTTATAATGAATTCCCAAAACACATTACCGAATTGCCTTTGAATAGTGAGTTTCAGCGCCATGTAAAGCGAATTTTAATGAGTAAGTTATAGGCTGATTCAATATGTAAATTATGGTTACGTCTGGAAATGACGCCAATTTATAACCAAAAACGAGTGTAACCATCTGTACTTGTAAAAATATGTTTAATCTATATGAATATTATATAGTTTGTGAGTTTGTGACGTTGTGGCATTGTAAGGGGTAATCTCAGGAACTACTGGTGTTGGCGACGCACACGATAAGTAGCGCACACATTACCTTGCACTTAGGTTTAGTATATTTCGTATAGAGTATATATAGATTTTATTGATATGTCGCATAGATTTTGTTAGGTAGTTCATACGATAGAAATAGATAGAAGCATATAGATTAATAGGGAAATAGTGACTTATGCGTACATAGAATTATAAATTGTAGATAATTATGTGTGTTAGTGTAGGGTGACTTATAGATTAGGTATCGAGAATTATACGATCGTACAAAATAGGAAACATGGAACATCGTATAACTAAACATAGACTGTTGTAAACTGATAGTTATTGAGGTACATAAAAATTTACAATGGTGCCTCATAACCAACACGTGAGAAACAAGGCTTTACAAATTGTATAGATAATAATTAAAAAGTATTAGTGAAATTCCAGTAATATACCGGCCTCCCTTTGTGGTATTAAGATAGACAAAGCGGATGCCTTTAAAGTAATAGAGCCCAGCTGTCTAGTAATCGTATTTGTTATGATTTTATGGCATCCAGTAAAAGTATTAACTTGTAAAGATAAACTACGAATTTGTGTAGACAAAGAACTAATCTTTGAATAGAATAATATATTTTTAAATGGTAAACTGCACAAACAATAGATTAGGATTCGGCGAAGGTAAAGCGCTCACCGACGATACTTTTATGACGGTGGAGTAATTCTCACGAGAATTTAAAAAATAATATTTGTAAAATATAAATTTGTAATTTTTAATATTAATAGATATGAATTGAATTAAAATTATAGCATGGAATAACATACACCTACGGAACAGTGATATGTGTGGTGATAAAATAAGGAAATCACGAACGTTATATCGAGTAATTATTTATAATTGAATATCGAATTATAGAATATCGTGTAATTATTTGTTATCGAATGTACGTTATATTTATTGATAATATGTCACCCTATACAGATAGATGTAGATAACACTCTAGAGATAGATGCATAGAAATATTAGTTAAGATTATAGTGTTTAGTGCAAAACGGCACTTAATATAGATATAAGTTTAAATAGATATAGGATGTAAATTTTAGCGTATAGATTGCATGCAAATAGATCATAAGAATTGTATTATAGAATTATTACAATATATGTGTATAGATATAGATAAATAAAATAGAAACACGCAAAACCGAGCCAACAGACATGAAAAATAGAGTCGCTTCGCGTAACGGTACCCGCCGCAGATTTGCTTATAAGCACGGTCGGCGCGGTACCGGAGTGATGACTCGCCCCGTCGTCACGCGTGCGAGGTCGTGTTTTGTGATTCCGCTACGCTTCGGCCTATGCGATGATGCGCCCCCGTGCTTCCTCGTCGGCTCATTCGAGACGACGACCTGCAAAAGGTCCTCCTAAGGACCCTCCCGATCGCCAACCAACAACCACTAGCCAGCCCACGGACCCCACCGCTTCCCCAACGTTGACCACTGCCACGTCTACCGGACCCAACACCAGCGAGACTACGACTCGTCGACCGTCTCCAGCCCCACGGCAGCCGTCGCTGTCTTGCGGGGCGTCCCCTCTGACGTCAGCATACGAGAGTGATGTTATCGCTCTCGCCCAGCTAATTTTAGCTGGGACTATGTCGGAGGAGATGCACCGCTGGATGGCGATGTTCCTGCGCATCCAGGAGGCAGCAGCAGAGGGCCGCAAGTCCTCCGCGGAAGACGCGGCAGCGCTCGCGTGCGCAAGCCGCGGTTCATTTGATTTACCCGCGATATCGGACGCGCCGTCAAGCCCGCTCGGTCGAGCGCTGTGCCAAAAGCGCAGCGAACCCGAAGCAGGGCCCGCGAGCACTCGCGCGACAACACCCACGTTACCAGACACCGAACATCAACACAAGAAAGCCTGTAAGCAAGAATCAAGACCCGCGCAGCCCCCGCCGCCGCGCGAAACACCCGATATCCAAGCGAAGCAGGTGTGCGCCCCCGCACCCGCCCCCGCTCCGCCGCGAAGTGTCGCCCGCGAGCGACACACGTACGCGACGATCACAGCGCCACCTGCGCGTGACTCGCCTTCAAAACCGGAGTCGCGCCTACGGAACCCTAAAGAGCAGTGACCGGTCGACAGTACTGCCACCGCGCCCGCGTTTTATACCGCGTCCCCCGCCTCGCCTGATGCAAAAGGCACGCGATACCCGCCGATCGTGGTCGAGCGCCTCCCCGACTGGGCAGTGCAGCTCCCACGACTAGAAAAGACGTTGGGTCGCGCTCCCAACGTCCGCGTCTACGGAGAGGGGGTCCGATTTTTACCCCAGGACCCAGAAGAGTACCGAGTTACAATTGACTTCTTAGAGAGACAAGAAGGACGGGGGGGGTTCCCCTCCCCCCCCCCCCCCCCGCACTGCAAGGCCTCAAAATCGCCATTCGCGGCCTTCCAAGCGGCACAGACGTCCAGATCATACTCGAGGCCTTTCGGCAGAAGGGCTTTGTACCAGAACACGCCCGCCAGATTAACGGACGACGAGGCAGAAACGGGTGCATTTTCTTCGTCGTCCTGAAACGAACGCCCGGCCTTTTGCCTGCAATTTACGAAGTTTCAAAAATAGCAAGCCTGCCTATAATCATTGAAGCCTGGAGGGGGGAGCGTCGGCTGGCGCAGTGATTTCGCTGCCAGCAATTCCGGCACTCCTCCCAACAATGTCACAAGAAGATTGCCTGCGTGCGGTGCGGGGGGCCTCACCCCGCCCGCCAATGCGACCGACCCAAGGACGAGCCGGTGACCTGCGCAAACTGCGGGGGCGCCCACATGGCCAACAACAAGATGCGCTGCCCCGTTTTTCAACGGGAGCTGAGAAACCGCCGGCAGGCACCGCGCCCCGGATAAGAGGACCCGGGCGTCGAATAGAAGCCAGACCGGCGGCAGAGACAACCGTCGAGTATGCGGGGGCGTCATTAATGCCCCCGCTAATAACCCCCCCTCGAGAGGCGAGACAACTATGAAACCGAGGACAAGAAGACGCCAAAACAAGCATCAACAGCCAGAAGCTACCCTAGCTGCCATACCAGAGCAGCCAAGTACGCCAGACCAGGAGAATCCGCACCCACTGTCTGAGGAAACTCAGCAAAAGATACATGAACTTCGGGCCCAACAGATTGAACTGCTTATGAAGGCCTCACGACAGATAGAAGACGCCATAGGGAATGATACCACAGACAAAGAAGCCCAGAGAGCAAGAGACCTGGAGTACTGCCTCAGGCTCAGAGATATCGACCTACAGATTGAAGAACTCCAACAGCCATGCGCACTTAACACCACGAAGCAGAAATGAAAACGACAGACGGCCATAGAGGCAAGCCAACAAAGCTTAGCCTCGGGAACAAGACCCTCCCGTGCTACGGGAGGCGAGAGAAGCTTCAGCCAGAGGGGCTTCCCTGATGCTGATGCCCCCGCACGCCCCCGCAAGGGGGCGAGCGAGAGGAAAGTCCGCCGCGTACCGGAGTGTAGTTTGAGCGCATAGTCCGACGCGACAACATCGAGTGTAGTCTGTGATTAATAGTAGTGCTCTGTTGGCTTGGGGACGCGGTCATTATATGAGAACCACGTTGTTTTCTTGCGACCACCCCGACCTTCGCTTCCACAAAAGCTACCACCTTAGTCGACTGGCTCGTGCATTATTGCACATCATAGAGGGCCCCTTCTGGACATCAAGACCGGCATCCGACTGTCGTCACCGAGGCGGGCTACCGGCGCTCTCTCTAACATCTTTCAGAGTTCTACGCCCGCCCAACGCCGGGGAACGTCGCCTCGCCTCGCCTCACCTCTCACTCGCCTCATTCCACCTCACCCCGCCTAACCGCGGCCGGTGACGTACGAGGCCGAGAGGTGTCGCCGTACATATAGATATTTGATAGGGCGGCGGCCCCAACAACTGGTACAATTTAAAAAAATATTTCAATGTTATGTAGCTAATTTATCGAGGATGGTTATATACTATATCATCATATTATCACGGTTATATCATCACGCTAAGAGTAATAGGAGCGAAGTACCAATGAAGAATGTTTAAAAATCGGGGTTTCTATCCCACGCGACCGAAGTCGCGGGTAGAGGCTAGTGTATAGGTAAACCCGATCGAGTTTCTTACCAATTCTTCTCGATAACTGGGTTGTTTGTCCTAACCGGTGGTAGTTTTGATGTTCATAAGCGCCTCAGGGCGTAAATTGAGCAAAATATATATTATTTGTTTAAAATTGAATTAAAACTAATTTCTTCAGTAATCTAAGAATATAGTTTTTTTATTCCCCTCTTTAAATTTTGGTTTCTAAAGGCCACTTATGTGAGTATATTACGTCATTTTCAAAATTAAGAAGAAACCAATAATACAATTAAAATAAAGAACCTGGACGACTGAGTTTAGCTCGGTTCTTTATAAAACATTTTTTAATTAAAATAAACTGTTATGTTTGCCTCACAAAATTAGATTCTCGGATTCGAACTGGGGTTACACGGATTTTTGAAGCAGTCGATTTCCATCTGAGCTATTTTTATTTTGACAGTGGCGGCGAAATTTCCCTTTTATATTCTAGTTATATTTTTTCATTGCCTGAAAACTACAATAAAAATGTTTTCTATGAATGAAATCTAGCTAGATCGATTTTTCGCCTCCGAAACCATCTAAATACTAAGTTTCACGGAAATCGCTGACACCGTTTCCTAAATTATGAAAATATAAAAATTTACAAGAATTGCTCGTTTAAAGGTATTAGATAGATTAAGCCGTCTGTTAGTTTATAGGTACAGATCGTGTGAATAAAAAGAACATAAAACTCGAAAATTATACTTTTCTTGTATGGCAGTTGGCTAAATATAACAATTAATTTAGAACGTAACTTGAAGAACTTCCTCTTAGTAAATGTTCTCTCTGTCGAAATAATGCGAACACTGAAGAACAATCTTCGGGCTAAATAACAATGACGTACGGCATCTTAAAAACTGGGGAAAAAACTCCTATCGGAATCACGGTGATTAATTTGATATATGACGTAGAAGCAGAGTTGTAGTTTTCCTATTTCACGTTTGTCTCGCTTCATACACAACAGTTTCGAGCATATTAAAAGACTTATCCATTACGTTTCGTGTATACACTTATATACTTATAATTTTATTTTCTTATATACTTAAGTATATATACTAATTATTTTTTAATTAATACAATATAATATATACTCGATAAAAATAATTATTTAACCCCTATTCAATCTATTAGGTCTGAATTTTCGGAATCTGTTCAATATTCGGTAACCTTTTGAATTGGTTTTATGTTAATAACTAGCTATGCCTGCGACTTCGTCCGAGTGAAACCTGTTATACAAAAAGTGACTAATAAAGTCATGTGAATGTATTAAGTTTAATAACTTTTTTTTTCGTACTTAGTTCACCCCCATCGGACCGCAGATGCCCCGGCGCTCGCCATTGTGAATTATAATTTAAAAATGCCTACAAGAAATGAGAAGGAAACCGCCATGAAGGAAATATCAATGAAAAACCCCATATAGTAAAATAATAATAATAGATGCAACCTTTAATATGATTAATAAAAACGTAGGCAGACAAAAGTTTGAGGCAGTCATAAATACGGCAGACAGAGAAGAACTTAAAACAATGCAATGATAATGTGCTCTTTAATTTTTTTAAATCGATTATAGTATGCGTTATTTAAATTTCATAATTTGTAAATTGAAATTATAATCATTGGTCTCTCTTGTACATCTATTAGCTCTCCGAAGAATAATTATATAATTTTTATACAATTATTAACTGATGAAACATATGATGGGCTGTGTAATCTCTATACAAAATAACAATATTAGATGTACTTACATAAACCCCTATCCTACGCGTCTCTAGTTTGACGGCTTACAGACATGTCATGACGCGAAGTTATAAGTTTATCTCCTGTCCTTCACCAACAGAATCCAGTCTTTCACTAACAGAATCCGAATAACTAAATAAAAGCAAATGCGACCGACAACTATCCGTAATAAATCAACCAAACGATTCGAGTCTAAAGCGGTTCCCAAGCGGTTAGATAAACGCGCGATATTATCTCGCAGTATAAATCCGGCTTTATCTGGCCGGTTGTCAGTCCGGGACGTAAGGGCCAGTCTCGTGCCATTAAACATCGAGTCTCTGATTTAGGTCTGCAGACCTATCGATCTGCTAAACCCTTGAGACACGACGTTGTTAATGTCGCCAAATAGACGGGTTTATAGCGTGATAGGTTTGTCCGAATCTGGTTTGATTTTATAGAGCACTAAAGCCACGTTTTTATGTTTTTTACAGAATACGCGTACTATTTTTAGTATCTCGTATATTCTGATTTATGTCAGCGTAAACTTTATTTTAATACTCTTTGTATTTTAGACTGATTTTGAGATGAAAACTTCCTTAGGCGCTTTGAGTGGTATTTTTTTGGCAGGTGATATAATGTTTATTTCATGTTTCGGCAGAAACACCGATGTGAAGTAACAGTGTTTGCATTGTTGTGTTTCGTTTGGTCAGTGAAATTGCCGGAGGCCCAACGCCCCCTCTTCCTTACATTCCTCCCTCTCCTCCCCTCCATTTCCCACCAACATAGGCTGGTAACGCACTTGCGATTCCTCTGGTGTTGTTGGTGACCCACCTGTTTGATTGCCACCTATGATATAAAAAAAATTAAGATTAATTAAGAGAAAATTATTCAAGATTAAGTTAAAAAAAGGCTCTTTTCATAAATTTTAGTACAGTTTTTTATTCTTGCTCTTTTGGATGACGAGTTTGCTGACAATTGATTTATTTGAATGCACTTACTTCTATAACTTGCAGTCAAAACTGCCTCGAAAACCAGACTAGGCCCCTATCGGCAGCGACTCAAGCCTAGGTTCGATCCCTCGGCGTGGAGCCCTTGAGTACATTGCTCGCGCGTGACAGTGACAAAACATTTTGCATCACTGCAACAACATTACACATATCATTTCATATCATGAAAGTGGAAGGGTTTTAATTTTTCCCTTATCAAACTTACTTTAGAAAAATTATCCGACACAATCTATAATGTAGTGGCTGTACTGTCATGTAGTGGCTTCATAAATAGTCTTGTTACCTCTGTATGTTTTCTGTGGTGATATTTTACGTAATATGATTCGGTTATTGTGCATAAGTGAAGTATATCGAAAATAATAACACGGGGTATGAATTCTGAGTTGCCACAAAGTCTTCCTTGAACGTTCTAATAAGGAAGCCACCATCTTGTTGGAATATTGAAACTATTCTAAGACATTCGTAATAATTACCTAAACGGTAATGACAGTAATAATCTGGAAGATCGGTTAAAAAATTAAAATAAAAAACGTATAAGTGTGAATATCTTGTAATTTTGTGATAGTCAAAATCCAAATCAAAAAGATTTTATCCAATGTAAGCCCTAAAAAGGAGCCTACGAATAACAAACGACCGCCGGTTTGGCTAAACAACCTAGTCATCGAGAAGAACCGACAAGACACTCCATTATGTAAAGAGTTACGATTGCTTTAACGTAAAAAAAATTATAACGCATATTCTATTCATTTACTAGCAGTGCCCGTGAACTCCGTTCCACCTTAAGTATATTGAAATATGCGTTTTTTTTCCATAAGAACCTTCTCCTAACAATAACAAACACAACAAAAAAAGAATTAGCGAGATCGGTTCAGCTGTTCTCGAGATTTGAGCTTAGCAACACATTTAGCGATTCATTTTTATATGGATTTTTTTTATAAGGATTAGGATTAGGATGCATAGAGAGGAGTGTGTGGTCTAGACATCGCCATCGTTCATATATTAATCCATCCCATAATAGCTTTTTGACGTCAAAACCCTCTTGACATGGTGCTTAAACTCACAGTCCCGCAAATAGGCAATGTCCTATGGGCTTTGTTATAAAACTGAACACTATTACTTAAAGAAACTGTTAAAGATCTTGCTACGTAGCCCACTGATGACAAACATATAGACAGACAAAATATAGATAGACAACTATTTGTGTCGTCACATTGCAAAATGAGCGAAATCCAATTTTAATCGTTCGTATGACATTATTCAATAACATGTTTTTGAAGGTTTAATTATGCCGTCCATAAGGTTTTTGGTTCTTTTTTATGATCTTCGTTTTTTACACGTACACAATCTGAAGGTCTTGAAAAATGAGGTAAAATATTAAGGACCGTTAAAATTAAATTTTACTCATTTTGATGTGTAACGACTCATTTATTTTGTTTTTCTTTTACAATACACATATTTAATGATTAATATTTTTATAATAACTAATCAATAAGTAATTGGAATAAATGATTCTCAAATAACAAAACAGAGAGACGTAATTTTATGTACAACACTATTCATTCATCCATCGAAATGTTTACTGGAGAACGATCACAGAATAAAGCGTAAATCGCTTTACCTTCTAGGCTTAACTATAGGTCATTAGTGATCGATATAGGTCGGTGAGGTAACATGGCTAAGCTGCCGTAAGCTATATTTCGTTGCCAAACATGTGCTGTAATGAAAACTAATGACCGACGTGGAGCCAAGCCGGACCGTAATTAGAAATGTGAGCGCTCGCGATTTATGTAACACTGCGGTATTCCTATTTGTCTAGATCTTGCGACGCTTATCTAGAATAGTCGCTGATATTTAAACTACCTAACAAGCTAATGTAAAGAAACAGTGATTATTAAAAACATCTGAATTTTTTTTTACTTGATCTACGGTTGTTATTATTACCTATATAATTTATGAGGTCCGATAAATCATCCAGCCATTTAAATACATCATCACCTCTCACCATCAGCGATCCTTTTCCAGGACCAAAGGTAGAAATCTATAGGCATAAACATAATTTATGGCTTTTTTGTTTGTAATTAATCTCTAACTCAGATGAATTAATTTTAACGATGGGTTTACTGACAAATAAAAGATTTTACAGCTGTTTAAGCTACACTTCAATTCGTTTTTGCCAAATGAGTGTTAGAAATAGCGATAAAATGTTAACAGAGATAATCTTAAATCTGTGTAAAAGCTGAGCGTTAATGACGAAATAATTATTCCAAATATAAAACGCGTCTGTAAACCGAAATAAATAATGAAGGATATAATGGACTATATTTTATTAGTACACACAAAGCGGCGCCTACTCGAACGATGTTGCTTTTTCCTAATTGTTTTGTTCTGCAGACTCTTGCACCTTTTTTTTGCTTCCGTTTTTTTTTTTTTTTTTTTTATTTTCTTCGTGGAAAGTCGTATCTGTGAGCAACAATTGGGTGTTTTTATTTTTATTTTGAATTAACTATTTAACTCGAACGATGTTTACATACAAAAAAATATATTCATTCTTCTATCATTGAAATTACCAAATTTTGATCAACGAAAAGTTGTTTAAAAATATTTAAAAACTCTCTAAACTGTCAGGCCAAACTTATTTAAATTTTCTTAAACTAACTAACTAAAACTAACTAACTAACTAAAACACAGCAATTTTCATTTATTTTTCAGTTGTTACAGACACCGAATAACTATTTCCTCTTTGTTATTACGCTTTCATTCAGATGTTTCGAAATGGGGACAACCACGAACTTTTATAAGATATTAAAAGTGTAGTACAGTGAAGCCACTGAGACCTTGCTAGGTCAATAACGTAGTCAGTTTGAAAAAAAATATTAAAGGCGTTCATAGCCTACACAGTCGATCTATCTATATATAATAAGAAACTAAATCTAACGTATGAGTACTTTTTAGATTTTTGTCAAAAAAAAAAAAAAATGTTGCAAGTATCTAGGAATAAGTAATAAAATATATTGCAATCAATTTTAGAAATGTCTGTCTGTTTGTATGAGTACAATTCACTGCTTAAGTACTTGATTCAAAGTTATTTTATTTTAATGACACGCGACGTAAGTACGAGAGATACATAAGTAAATGAACTTAATAAATTAGGATTACTTTGCTAGTCGCTGTTCTGTATATAAGGATCTACACAGACGAAGTCGCGGACACAGCTAGTATAACATATAAGTAATGGAACTTAACTCAGACACGATCATATTCTTATTTGAAATCCACATTATAGCAATTGGAAATGGAAATGTTAGCAAACCCCTTCCAAAGTTAGATTACTGTATTCTAAGAACACATTTGTTACGTTAAATAAGATAAATAATTGATTTTTTTAAAGAATATAACACAAACACCCATAAGTACTTGATAAGCCTGCCCTAAATGAAAATATAGATTATAAGTGAGAATACAGAAGATTTAATCAAATTACAAAGGGCATTTTACTAGAAGTCCGATAATACAAATATATTTAAGACCGCAATCTGTTTCAACATTTCGGGGCTCATTTGACGGCTTCGGTCGCTCCGGGACCGATCACTCCCTTTAATGAGTGATAAATATTTATCGGGCCCTTTGAAACCCGAACCGACGTATTGTTTGAAGTTGTTTAGTGCCCTGCTAAATATCTATCGAGATTGTGAACACAATTATGAACAGAAATTCATCATGGTACAAATATTTGAAATATTTTTTTCTTTTGATATAAATATGTTTTAATCCGTGCTAGCCTAGCGTTATATAATGCATAGTGATCGAGCTGTCAACTTCGCTGTCGCACACGCATCGTGGCGTATCAAGCTTCCGTTCAATCCCCCTTTGAGTACGTAGCTAGTCAGTGACACTGCATTCACTAACCCTTGCACACACACGATAGGTACAAAGGTTCTATAAGCGACTTTTTTTTTTACCTAATTAAGTTTAGCCAAAACTAACAGGCTCAGAATACATAAACACGTTTGTGAGGGATTTATAAAGGTCCGTATAAGTTCTCACTAACGCATACATGTACGATTAGCTTAGTTCACTTGATAAGCTTAGTTCGATTCGTCATTACTGCGAGGTTGTGCCACTTTGAAACCTTAAAGGTGTTATTGTGAACCCAATACTTTGGCAGTGATGCTTGTTCATACAAAAAAACATATCTAAAATGCTTGAAATGTATTTTCATGCTTATTTAAAGACACCTGTAATAATTATTGTTTGGCCAAAATCTGAAAAGGACAAACACTTTAGAATTACATTCTTATTATATGTACAGATTACACAGTCATTAGAATATTAATGTTGTGTTTATATATGTGTGTATTAAATTATATTAATTATTGTCATTTAGATTATGATGAAAAACATTCTCCTTTGTCCACAGAGCGCTATTAACAAGAGGCAATCATTTTCTGTCTCTTATATACGCTTGCGATTATCAATAAATATGTAACAAAAACACATATAAGCGCATGTATTTAATTTATTTATTACCAATAATCAGACGTACAGTATTAATTTCCGATTATACATCCTAACCAATATTGTAAATGTAAAAATGAGTATGTTTATTTATTACGCTTTCATGTCATAACTGATTGTACTCAAATTGTATTCTTTCATTCAGAATAAATGTGTTATTCCTGAAAAATATACCAAATCGATATAAAAGCGAGCGAAATCGAGAACAAAACCTAATTTTTTTAATCAAACTACTTGCGAAATATGAAGCAAGATGGCAAGAATTGACAATTATCTTCATATTTGAAACTCTTAAAGGTTATTATAGAAATGAAATCTGCTATCTTTGATGGACTATCGTTAAACTATCACAGTTTATAAACATTTTCTTGGGATACTAAAACTACAAAGTTGGCAGAGTATAATAAAAGCTTAATCATTAGACACGAAATAAAATGTTTACGAGCTCTGCACATTTCAAACAAAGTATCGGTGAGAAAGTTAACGGACAAAGGTAACAGTTTTATTTGCTTTTTATTTCCTAAAAGTCCAATACACATACCTGCTAGAAGTCTAAACTACTCCTATTGGAAGTCAAACATACCTTTTGGAGTATACGCACGCTGTACGGATATTAACAGGTTTTCTAATACAATAAAAATTTAATAAACTATCTAGATTCAGTGTCTTGAATATAGTCTTGAATCTTCGCCCGTCCTTATCTTTATTAAAGCATTATCAAAGTTATAAATCGAGTTATGATAGACTTCCAAAGATTTCCACCCTCAGTTGTGTCAAATATTTAAGCACGCCACAGCGTGTCCGAGGACAATTCTATTCTGGGAATCGGAGGTAATACGAAGAGGTTTAAAGAAAGTAATCTGTAAACTGACTACTTCTTTGATGAAATAATTACTCAGATCATTACAAATGAGTCCGAAATATCGACGAAGAAAAACGTCGTAATAAAATTATAGCATGGTGTTTTTCCTAAGCTCGTCCGAGTAAGTAATTACCATCCTCAAGTTAGGAATCTGTCACCAGTCCCTTCTAGAATTAATGTGTTTACTATTTTGGATCATATCGTCATTTATATACCATATTGTGTTCCAACGCTAAATACTGATGAAGTATAAAAATAGTCGTGGTGGGCGACTGGATTGACCGGTGGAATGCCGATCGGTGTCCGCAGGTTCCAACTCCGTCATGTACCAACGAATTTTTTGGAATTTGTGTACATTTATTAATTTAAATTAGTAACATTATCGGCTGACAGTGAAGGAAAATATCGCGAGGAAACTTGAACCTCAGAAATGTTCTTGTAATACTGTATTTGGGAAAAATTTTGAAATGTGAATTTCTCGGAGTCTAAAATCACCAATACGTCCTAGGCTGGCGTGGTAATTATGCTCATAACTTCCCGGGAAGAGGCCTATGGTTTTGCTGTGGGTCATTCACAGACTAATGATAATAAAAAAAATATCACAAACCAGTATAAGGTGAAGTACGACCATATCGTAATTGCGTGATAGTTTGATTCGCTCTGTTTTTACTAGTACAAATAAATTTCTCTCTACGCAAACGGCATTTTAATTACCCACGGATGTAACAACTTCCATATTGTAAAGAATAGACATGTCACCTTGTTTAACAGCTTGTCACATCTGTATAATTTGTTTGAAAAGTTGTGTATAAAGATCGATCAGTTTGTTTCCGGCCACCGCGTTGCTGACATATTACGTCGTTTCCGGCGGTAGCGTCGTTTCGCACCCAATCACTCAGGAAGGGACTTCAAACCCTCTGGGGGGTTTGGACCTCCCATGATTTTAAATTGAAATGAATTGAATTGAATTTCGTTTATATGTAATAGAAACATATTCGTATAAGTTGTCTATAACTCGATCTAAAAGTCCAATAATTTGATTCTCTTGTTCTTATACCCCTCTTTTTAAAATGGGTTTTGTATACAATTAGTGGTATATTCGAATATTGTGTTATGGAAAATGTTAATGCAAGCAAAAAAAAGTACAACGTAAGCATGACGAAACTACCAATCGGAAAAAAAATATAGTGTAGACCTCTAAATGGTAAGAATGAAAGTAAAAATATGACCATTGGTGCTATAGAAAGAGAGTCATCGTCGTCATAATCTTGCTATCCATATCCTACCTAAGTAAAGTCGACATAATATACTTTCCTTTTCCACTCTCCGCTGTCAGATGTCATCTCAGTATTCATACCTTCTATACATATATCATTTTTCACATAATCCATCCATACTTTCAGTCTTTCTCTACTTTTACATCCGCCCACCATCATACTCAAAATTGTTCTAGTCAAAGTCTTTATCTCTTCTCATGGCATTCTCATACCATGCTAACTATTTACAAACTTCCTCTGATATACTCATTCTTAATGTAATCTATTCCAGTTACACCACACATTCATCCATCTATCTTAATATTAGCATCTCTGCAAAAGGAAATATTTTCTCATCCGTCTCTTAAAAAAAACTGACTATACTAGAAAGGCCTTAACAGCTTCACCGGAATAATGATCCGTAGTACAAGAAAAGTGTACGTCAGAAATTGTAGCAGGTTCTATAGAAATATCACTGTCGTTAATATACTAAGGCTTGGTTATGGCTGGCATGTGCCTGATTTTTTTATTTTATGACCGGTATTCGTCATTGTGAAATATGTAACTTGGATGCGTATATCTATGTATTTTTGTATTTCTTATTAAAATGAGTAAACATAAGACTAGTAACTAACTCCGACCCTGTCCGTGTTTGCACGCTAACTTATTCTTGACTGCAAACCGGTTATTATTTACGTTCAAACGGATAGATGTTACGTAATTTATTATATATTATCCTTCGCGAAGGAACTTGCGTTTACCAACACTTTTCGTGACATTTCTATACTGCTATAAGAATGTTTACATATTACCTTTGTATGATTAATATTAGCATCTATCTTGTGGCGGATTTGTTTGCGTTTAGATCTGTGTTACAATACATTGGTAAATATTTTCATTGATCTTAGTCGATTGGCTTTAAAGTATTTATGATCCACATTACGTTGTATAGTAAGGTCATATTAAAAGTAAGCCAATAGTCTACGTGGGGAATTTGGCACTACAATTGTCTCTTCAGTGTTCGAGATTCAGAAACAAGCCTAAAACAAATTGGAAGGGTGTTGTGCTGAAAGATAAGAGAGAGTGCAAGTTTCCCAATGCGATGTCAAGGCTAGAGCTAAGTGGAGAAGAAAAGTAAGGAAGGCTGACTTCACTTCAGTCCGTTAGTGGTATCCGCCGCACAATACGAACCCATACCAAACGCTGCGCGTCATAGAAGACGGCCGCGACATATTTTTATCGACCTTCTTATGAAATAACGGGAGTAAACGATCAGTACCAGCCTGTCTCTCCAAACAGAGCGTGCTCACGCCAGCGCCCGCGTAACCACAGATCACGCCGCCGTGGTCTGGGGGTAGATTTCGCTCCCGCACACCAGATTAGGCCTCCCTCGGTAGCGGCTCAAGTCTAGGTTCGATCCCTCGGCAGGGAGCCCTTGAGTGCGTTACTAGCGCGGTACAGTGACACAAAAAACATTTACATCACTGCTACAACACTACACGATCACCCCCACACACGTGCACGCCTACACGCTTACACATGAAAGTGGAAGGGTTTTTGTTATTTTTCCTTATCGAACTGAAAAAACTCAAATTTTCCGATAATAAATATATGGAGGGGTTGTTGAGGCGTGTATGCTTGGTACACATATGCGTCTCAACAACTCAAACATATATGAATAGTTAGCTAGGTTGGCTAAGATAGGTCGTGAGTTTGCATGTAAGAGGTAACAGCCCAAGCCGAGGTGTGCCGTGCACCCTGAGTCAGTTGTCAAATAAAATCGGCTGAGTGCCTTAAGCGCTCGCCTTAGTAGTTTAGTGAAGCTGTTAAGACTTTGCTAGGTCAATAGTGTAGTCAGTTCGAAAAAAAAAAACTGACTTCACCTCGAAGTGGGACAATAGCCAGGAAGAGTGGGAAAGAGTGTTCAAAACATGATAAGCCTTGGTAAGTCACTATTGACTCGATAAGTCATACTGCCACACTGTTAATTATACAGCAGAAGTTATGCAGTATTAAAATATTGTAAGTAATGTTCTATGTTATAACGATAATAAGCTACTGTATTATAAGCCTGTATCGATACTGATATATAAAATTGTTTGTATGTATATTGGAACGGGATTAGTTTATACACTACTTAATATACTTCGTTTAGAAAAAATTCAATGTAAACTACATTTTTGTCTAAAAAGTAAAATATTTATATGTTGGGATCAGAAATGCATTTTGTCTGTATTGGAACGAAGTTCCTTATCGCGCGTTGTGAACGGGGGCTAGACGGGAAAAATTCTTACGAAAAGTTGTAACGACACATTTTGCTATAGTAAGCTATTGTAAGCAGTGCGGCGTCGCATGTTTCTCTGTCTGTCTCTCTCTCTCTCTCTATTATAGAAAGCAAGCCAGATATTTTCATTTCTATTTTGCATTGAACAGTGTGGTGTCGCGACGATTATTTTTGTTGAGTGTATACAGGTTTTTTGTAAATAATAAATAATAATTTAAATAAAATAGAATCCCAAACATATGTTTCCTACTTCAGTTACCACAAGCCAATTATTACGAAAATTGAGCCTACTGATTAAGTTTATATAACATTATATTTGTTAATAATAAAAAAAAAATTATTATAACTTAAAAAAATAAAATTTTATTACAATTCCTTCACTAATTAATCGAATAGAACTTCGTTCCATCCAGGTGTCCCTTGACACCTCTCAAGTTCTTTTTGTCCTTACAGAGGGTACAAATAATAGTTTGAGTTTTCTTAAATAATATAGTATGTATTACTTCCACAGTAAGACGAATGAAATGACATATGTTTAAAATAGTCTAATCGTTTAGATTACAAAGGGTGCTAAATAAATATACGTACATACACTCGAAAATCAATAAGTTTTTTACGCAGTAAATAAAAATAAAGCTTTAATTATATAAAAAAGACGTAAATTTACAATAAGCACGAGTGATCATAACTTAGAGTTTATAATATTATTCCACATATATTATAAACGTTGTTGTAAGCCATACAAATAAAATAAAGAATTGTGTTTTGTTTGCCTGAACTCTCAGAAACTATCAACAAATTAAAAAAAATCGTATATTTATAGCCTTTTATTTCAGAAAGTTATAGAGTATCTAGTTTCATTGATACGATTATTAGGAGCGAAGAAATTGTAAAACAAAAGATGCGCAGTAAAGAATTCTAAAAGAAAACGCAGTAATAATGCGTCTGCAACTATTTGAAATCGAGGCAATTGCAAAGCAAAGAAACCCGATAAATCTATGATAAAGTTCATAGAACTAAATGGAAACGAGTGTCAGTTTTCGTCGAAAATCCTTTTCCGCAAAAAGGCGAATGCATTGACATAGCTCCGACCAATTTTCCTGATTCCGTCCGTACGGCCGTATTCGAATACTGGATAAAAAATTGTTACGCCCCGAGCCTTTATAGATAAAATGTAAAACTCAGATTTCAGTTCAGAATTGATGTACTTTTTTCTCGTAGCATTCTATAGTCTATTGTATATATTTTGATGAATTTAAAACTGGTTTATTATGGGCTCTTTGCATGATTTTATTTAATTGTACAGCTTTTCCAGTTATAATGATTCTAATAGTAGCTGTTCTGAATAAACACAGTTATTAAGTATACACACAAAATATAGCTAAATATATAAAATTGAATATATAAATATTTCGCTAAAATGTAATGGAAGGCGGTGTTTTTTGGTTCATAGTATCTATAAAAAATGTATTATGTCATTTAACATTATTCGTGGAACAAAATTAACTATCTAAATATATAAAAATCGGTTCTCATGATGTTTGTCTACGATTAACTCCAAAACTGTTCAACCGATCTTGATGAAAGTTGGCATTTATGTATAATTTGGTTCAACGTAATAGATAAGATAATTTATATTTCGATTAATGCCCTGAACCCTTATTCATTACAAATTAAACGATTGTTAATATTGATTATTTGTTATTAATTATAAGTTCCATAAGTCTCCAACAGATGGCGCTTTAAATTAGTTAGTTGACAGAAAAATATAGGACCGATTATTTTATATTTAATAAATCACACCACGTTCTAATTTTGAATTTCTTTTCCAATAACTGAGTCACAGCAACGCATGGCCCATTCAGCTAGTACACATAGCAGAGATCAAAAATTCAAGTAGTATTTATTTCTAAAAAAATGAAGCAGATGTATATATAATTGTAATAGATGTATATGTTAACTGTAACTCGTAATAATACATCAAGGGCTTAGTATCGCTAATTAATACTAGTTCACTCATGTTAAAATCACTTTATGTTTCAGCAGGACCCATGAGACGTATCTTCCCGACTACCTACCGATTTGATTGATCATTTCTCTTACCTGTGACCTTAGGATCCCGTAACGAGGTCAACGCGTGAGCTGAATACCCGAAAACTGTAATATGATGTAGACGTATATGTATAGCTATGTATAATATTTGAAGTATACCGGCAAATTCGAATTCTGTTAGTATAATTAATTTACCGTGATTTTGGTAAGTGCTGTTCATATGGAATTCCATGTAAGGAAAGTACTTTTCCAATTAATTTACTCTCGATTTTCTTGGATAGTCAAGGGAAATGCTTAGATTGTGATGAAGAGAGGAGATAGACATGGAGTGAAAACAGATATTACATATCTATGAAGCGATGATGGCTTAGTCGATAACATGAATGTCATGTCGGGGCTTGCGTTGAAGGAAAACATAGTGATGAAACCAGAGCATGGTGGTAGGGTTTTTTCTAAGTCCTCCTTTCTATCTTCGAGCATTAATATTTCGCTATGCACCTATTGAGATGTTCCGATAGCTGCACTTGAGAATGAGTTCTCTCTAGGCTTAGCGTGTTTACCATTTTAGATCACATTGTGATTTACCATCAGATGAGATTATGGTTTATCTCTAAAAAACTTATTTTTTAACGTGAGGAAATCTCTTATGGAGACCCACCCTCGCGAGGAATATAGTGGGTTATGTTCGACTCGCACAGACTAAAACCCCACGGTGAACAGTTCGCCGCATGTTAGGGGCGGCCAGGGTCCGATCTGGCTCTCTCCTGAGAAACCGCCCCTGTGGCAGCCTGGCAAGATGATGGTCGCCAGGCTACATCTTTCTAGGGAGCTGAGCTGGGTACACAGCCAACCGTCTCCTCTCATCCGCCGAAACCTGTGTGTATATTTTTTATTATCTTTGCCATTTTATATGCCAGTTATACATGTATACATGTTACACTATCTATAATCTATATATGTATGTATACATATTATATCCATCTTTCTTTTGTTTTTTCTCAATATGCACTACCTACAAAACTATTTGTTGAATAAAATAACATTAGTTAGTTGGAAGAAAATGCCTTGTCTCATTATGCTCGCTAGTCTGTCTCTAGTCACGATTACTGTTTCCATGTACGCTTACAGGCTAAATGCCGCCAAAATTAATTCAAACATTCAAATAATGTTATTTGAATCGGATAAACTTTAAATCAAATAAAACCTCTAATTGACTCAAAATGACACCTGTATAATAATTCTTGGGATTAGAGTTATAACTTATAACCATTACTCAAGCGTCTGTTAAAGAGAAACCTTTACCATCAAGCGAAATAAGTATTAATGGCAGCCAAGTTAGAACGATGTGTAACTAAGGATAGCTCTGACACTCGCAAAGTCGACGGATCTAAGTGAGAAAGTTTGCGACGTGCGTTCCCTCTTTCCATTGATTCTCAAACTTTTTAAAGAAACTCACCTTAGATTTTGTAACACAATTTTTAAAAAACAATCTTACTCAACTAGAATATACTTTCTCAATTAGTGAAAATAATTATAAGGTTATATAGTTATTACTCTATCTGTTCTTACCAAGTTTAGACTAGCGTCCACACTACATTCGTTGCTATCAAATTAAAATGTAGCTAGGACGATACACTCATTACGAAAAGCGAAGCTGAACTGTGTTTAAATTGGATACGGTATGTACCTAAGCAGTAAACGCGACTTCTTATATAAATCAGTTTTTGGTTTTTGGCAAGAGGCATAAAATAAACAAAAGCCGTCTAAAAATAAAAAAGGTATCCGCCCAAATGGTTGACAAAGTTAAACAAAATAATTTCTCTCAAATTAATTATCTAGTAATTATATAATATTAATAAATCAGTAACTCAGGAATCTTAGCAATCGCAGCAGGAGTTGGCTGGTTGAAATCATCACATAAAGGAAGGGCGTTATGCGTCCTCTATGTGACATATTCTAATTCTGTGTCTCTTTTTGTTATATGCCAATGAATTTGTACGAGCATCAAAATTCAAGTATAAGAATAGCGCGTACTTCTCTTTATGTAACCTCAACATTGGATGAGTTAAAAACACCATTTAAAGCTATTTTCATCTCATTTTTTATTTAAATTATAATTGTCTTTTAGAAATCGAATCTATCCTAGTCCTTACTAATATTATAATCATGAATGTGAGATTGACTCATTGTTAAACTTTCATGTCTAATACTCAATCGATTATTACTAAATTGCACACATATTGCCAGGGGTATAAAATAACATTGGGCCTCGGGGTGGCCCTCGAGAAGACCGAGGCCCTAATATTTCATGGGCCTCGGAAGGGGCCACCTCCAGGGGCCCACATATATGTTGAGGGAGTCCGTATCAGGATGGGTACCCGGATGAAGTATCTGGGCTTCACCCTGGACGGACGCTGGTGGTTCGAGCCCCATTTCAAGGGGCTCAGACCGCGCATAGTCGGGGCGGCAGCGGCGCTCGGACGACTCCTTCTCAATACGGAGGGGCCGGGTGCCGCCTGTCGCCGCCTTTACATGGGATTGTGCGGTCCATGGCCGCCTACGGGGCACCGTTATGGGTGGACGCCCTCAACACCACCAATATCCGTGCGTTGCGAGCCGCGCAGCGTACTGTGGCGTTGAGGGTGATACGGGGTTACCGGACAGTGTCCTCTGCGGCGGCCATGGTGCTGGCCGGCTCCCTTTCCTGGGAGCTGGAGGCGGAGGTGCTTGCCGCCGTATAATTATACGGCGGTTAAGAAACGGATGGGGGAGCCTCTAGCTCCCGGGGAATTGGAGGAAAAAAGAAAGGTCGAGAGAGGGGTTAGATTGGAGAGGTGGGGGCGGGACCTGGCGGACGCGCAGTACGGTAGGTATACTATCGACGCCGTCTGCCCGGTCCTGCCCGAATGGCTTAATAGAAGATGGGGCTCCCTGAAGTTCCGTCTGGTGCAGGTGCTGACCGGGCACGGGTGCTTCGGTTGGTACCTGTACCGGATAGCACGCAGGGAGCCGACCGCCGTGTGCCATTAGTACGGCGCTGAACTGGACACCGCGCAACACACATTTTCCGAATGTGCTGCGTGGGAGGAGCGGTGCCGCATTCTGGCTACGGCGGTAGGTGATGATCTCTCGCTGCCGAGCGTCGTCAAAGCCATGCTCGGCAGCGAGTATGTGTGGAACGTTGTTGCTTACTTCTGCGAGGAGGTCGTCTCGCAGAAGGAGGCGGCGGAGAGGGTTCGCGAGGAGGACCCTCTAAGCGGCCCCCTCCACCAAAGAAGAACTGGTAGGAGGAGGCACCAGTTCACGCGCCTTCTCCCGCCACCGTAGCCGGACCTAGGGGAGGTGGGTCGGGGTACCATCTTCCCATTGCACAGGTCCGGCGGACGAGAAGGAGACGGTCAGTGTGTACCCGGCTGTCTCCTTACAAGACGAAGGCCCGGTGGCGGCACTTCTGCTGCTGGGCCACACCGCAGGGGCGGCACGATGAAGTCTATAGAGATCTCGTGCCGCCCCAACCATAGCGGAAGACGTACACCGTGGGGTTTTAGTTCGTACGAGTCGGACATAACCCACTCTCTCCCCTGAGAGGATGGATATCCATAAAGGATTTCCCCACATATAAAAAAAAGGGTATAAAACAACATATAGGGTGGTTTCACCCGAAAGAATTAAACTAAATTATAAATTACAGCACAAAAATAAACTGTTATTTTAACATTGTTAAATAATAAGGGTTCCGTGTCCAACTTTGAGAACCGCCAGTACATTCAATGCGACTTACATTTATCTTAGGATTGGCGTTAGGCTCACATAAGTCACAGTGACAGTGGAATAATTTCCATCGAACCTTAAGGATATCCTGTGCGTGAACATTTTTAGGTTTATTTCCCTCAGTCGCTTCATTTCTGTATATACTAACTGACATGCCCTTATTTACAAAAGTTGGTAATGTGTGTATATAGAAACGTAATGTATTTCTATTTATATCTTTAGAGAATAATCAAGGTTTTGAAAATTGTGTAAGCTAATTAAGTGTATGTGCTTGCTTTGCTGTTGACTGTTAGTCGTGTGGAGCGCATCCGCAAGTTGTAAAAAATAAGTATACTTTTAATATAATATTTATTAACATTAAAAGATTATATTTAACTTATATTAAATCAATGTCTATAGTTCAGGATGTAGGATAATAGTGCTTCAAAATAGGCTTCAATATACGAGAACGTTTTCACGATCCCACGGTGCTGACAAGTTCCTACTTCCTCGTATTATCGTCGCAATGGATATACGTAAACGTGACTTATATTGCAACTTGGTTGTTGATATTAAAATATTATATCTAACTTATATTAAATCTATAACTAAGAGGTGTCTATAGTTCAGGTGTCTATACGTACGAAGTAACGGGTACAGGATAGCTATTTATAAAAACACAACTGTACATGAGTTCGTGGCTGACTGTTAGTTTTCAATTATTAAATTATACCTATATCACTTTGTTAAAACTTGCCAATTCTTTACAAGTAAATAAATATTACTACGTATACGCAAACTAAAAAAATCGTACAAAAACCGAATGAAAAGGTTACGATTTTAAGTTATAAACTAGATCAACTATACCCGTTGTATGAAAAGCTATTTACAACTTGGTAGTATGCGTAATATGCCAGAAGATATAAGAGTATGATATAAAAATATTTTTCTCGGTAGATTGTTAGTTTTGACAGTTCTGGCGTAAAACGAACTTTCATATTATAGGGAACTTAACGGAGCTGAACAAATTCCTAAGATAATAAAATAGCGATCTACATTGAATTCTACTCGACGCGGCTGTTCTAGAAATCAACTTCTATATCATAAAATAATGGGAGATAGAGTTTGTTCCGCGATAGGATAATAGTTTAACATTTTTACTACATCTTTATGGTAAAGCTTGATATAGACCAGTATTTAACCAGATTATTATTTATTTTTATCGCCAGCCTGCAAGAAACCCCTGCAGGACTATAGGCCTCTTCCCAAAGTGAGGTTATGGGCATAATTAATATTTGTGATTTCAAAGCTTTTTGTTATCTAGCGACCAATCTTCAAATTGATTATTACTGTCATTGTTGAATATGTAACGATATCACAAGTTTCTTGCGATCAATTCAGTGAACTAAGAAGATGCTGGACCCCTTTTTAGAACCTTTTTTTTTATATCAAAGGAGGCAAACTGGTGGGTCACGTGATGTTAAGTGATCACCACCGTCCATAGACACTAGCGACATCAGGGACGTCGCAAGTGCGTTGCCAGCCTGTATATGGGAGAAGGGGGAGGGGAAGGAAAGGAAAAGAACGAAACACAACAACGTAAGCACTGTTATTTCACGTCGGCTTTCTGTGAGAGGCGTGGTACTACCCCGGAGGAGCCGACCCATTCATGCTGAAACCAAAAATAGCTTCAGCGAGGCTCTACCACCTACTAACAGGGAGTTTCATGTACTATGTCAGAATCCATGTTCCGTAGTATTATTTCACATCTACTTCACTTGTTCACAGTAACCGAACTATATTATGTTAAACACTACCAACACAAATAACACAAGATTATAATGTTGAACTTGAATCATATACATGACAATAAAATCCACTACATGACATTCCAAGATCCCGGCAAAAACTCCATGGTACAAGGTATGTATAAAAAATATTACACAATATACGATCTGAAGTTTTAATCGTACGATATAAGAGTTAGTTTTCTGTAGTGAAAATAAATTAGGACTAACGGAATGAACTAACCGTAGATATCACTGACTAGGTATACACAGAGATTTGTTGTTCCACAAATTTGGATTAAGTTGGCGCGTCGAGTGAGGCGGCTAGCGGCTACCAATGCAATCAAATGAATTAGACGACAAGCCAACACTAAACTGGATTAGTTAGTAATTAATTCAGTTCTCCACAATACAGAACTGTCTGAAACTTATCTAAACAATTATTTACAGGATTATATCAACTGGAGATTTGGGACAAAAATTCTATCTTGAAAAAGCTTGACTGTAATGTGAATCGGAGAGCGTACACGTAGAGTGATTGTTGGTTCTACTTGCACTAATATAGTTTTTAAAAAGAGTAAACGATATAGAGATAGATGATGTCTTTGTACCTTGTTTATGACTAGGAGGCACATGTTTTTTTTTTTTTCTCGAACTGACTACGCTATTTACCTAGCAAGGTCTTAACAGCTTCACCGGACTACTAAGGCGAGCGCT
>JACEII010000041.1:847761-869793 GCA_014332785.1 Antheraea mylitta
ATTTTATTTTTGACTATTATTCTCCAGATTATTACTGTCATTGTCGCGATTTGCTAATAATATTACAAGTTTCTTGTGATAACTTCAATGTCCTAACGAGATTACCTTTCCATGACATCTCAGAATTCCATTCTCTGTGGTCTTATTTCCCATTCACTTCACTTGATCACAATAAGCGAACTATATTATGCAAAACTTCACTAATATTTCAAAATTTAGAGTCAGTTGACACAGTACTATAAAAAAAAAAAAACATAAAATCCATGACAGAATAAGATCCTGTGAGAAACTCCATCCGGACTCTTCGAGTATTATTTTTTTATATTGTATTTCTATAATTATTAATAACCAATAGTGAAAGTTTTTCCGATTTATAATTACATTTGTAAAATTTATTATGTCTTCATGATAGATATTTCTTATAAAGCTATGAATCTTAGGCAATATTTAGAAAATTCCCGTCTCGGTCAGCAGATGTCTCTACAGATTCGGTTCAACCATCTTAAAAGAAGAAGCGCAAATTTTTCAATTATATTTACTTGTGTCGAAAATCCTTCAATTATTTATTTGTTATATCATAGGAGGCAAACGAATAGGTGGATCACCTGATGTTAAGTGATCAACACCGTCCATATACATCAGCAACACCAGAGGAGTCGTAAGTGCGTTGCCAACCTGTGTTGGTGGGGAAGGGGAGGGGGGGTCAGATTGAGAAGGGATGGGGAGGGAGGTGGTCCTCTGGCACTCTCACTGACCGAACGCAAGGCAACAATGCCATCACTGCTACTTCACGTCTGTTTTCTGTGAGAGGGTGGTACTACCCCGGAAGAGCCAACCCATTCATGCTGAAACCAGTTATAGCGTCAGCGTGGCTCTACCGCCTACAGATTAGTTATATCATTATATAATTACCTATAATTTAAATTAAAACATGAATAAAACATTTTTGTTCCGATGTTGGTACAGTTGTAAATTAAATTTAGTTTGAAATCTCTGTCTAAATCATATATATATTAACGACATCACAACTTTTAAAATAAAGTAATACGTAAAGACTTACACTAATAAATTCAAAGGAACGATATTGAACGTTATGGAAAAACAAAACAAGCAACATCACATAATATGGTGAATCCAATGTTATAAAACGAAGCTCACAAATCGACATACGTACTCTCCCGCCGTCCGCTATAGCCGTGGGTCACGCAAATATAAGATACGAAATTGCTTTTCAAATATACAACGTTCTGCGGATGCATTTCGAATCTCCGGAGATTTTATAGTTTGTACGTAAAATCACATACTTTTCAATACAGAGTGGTACAGTTCGTACAAACAATCTTGCATCAGAAATATTAAATTGAAGATACGACTAATTTTTATGGAATGGTAACTACAATTAAAGAACATTAATATTTATTGCTAAATCGATATCTACTGATCGACATGGATGGCTTAATAGCCCTTTAGGAATACTACAGTGAAATGCTATAAATATATATTAAAAAAACTGCCAATAATGCAAGGGCTGTGAATGTTCCTAAGCCTATTCTATCCGTTTTATTATCTTCAAAGTGCCGATGAGTTATTCAACGTAACCTCTTCTTTTTTTTAAGGCATTAGGATTTCTAGAATCACGGTTATAGTATAGACTCCATCTTAGTGTAAATTTATTTTAAACTAAATACTTTGAAGTTATAGAACCAATTATTCTGTTTGGGTAAGACGACTTAACATTTGACTGTTAACATGAACAGTGATAATATGACAGCATGTAGGCGGTGATTTAAGGTATATACTGAATTTCACAGTGGATGATTTTAATTCCTCCTGTGTCTAAAATATAAGGCGAAAATACGGGGATATGAGTATAGTATTATCATCCTTATCAGCCCAATATATAAAAGACCCAATGCAGGGACTTAGGTCTCTTCCTGAAAAAAGTTATGGGCATAATGACCACGCCAGTTCACGACGTATTGGCGATTTTAAACTCTAACAAATCAACATTTCTAATTTTTCCACATACAGTAGTACTACAAGAACATTTATCGGGTTCAGGTTTTCTTTAATTAGTAAATGTATGCGAATTATGAAAAAATCCTTGGTACATGCCGTGGTTCGAACATGCGGAGACCTGAATTTCTACCGGTCAAACCACTAGATCACTATGACTCTGAATATGGTTGCGTTGAAAATCTATTTCATTTAAAATTATGAAAGGAAATCTTTATTCCTAATTCGCAATATTACACAGCTAGAGATGACTAGCAACATAATGAACAAGATAAAACAAGAACGAATAGAATCTCCTTTGGCAAAATAGTAACGGACTGTACACGACTTAACATATGTCGATACGAACATAAATATTTCATGAGACGAGAAGCAAACCACCTCGTATATTTCATTTTCACGTTTCCACAGAGAGAGAGGTTTGCTCTCCACGTGATTCGTTTGAATTGAAATCCCTGCGTCCTTAAAATAGGCAAGATGTTTACAAATGTTGCTCATCTCATTGGTTTAACGGTTTTTGCCTGAAGTAACGCAGATAATAAAGTACGAGATATTTGATCTAATGCCATTAAAACTTTTGTAATAACAAATATTAATATTAACAGTTCAATATAACTAGGTCATGTTATGATGGAAAATGACATTATCTTTTTGAATATAAAAATCAAAATAATTGAGAAAGACAACGATATGAAAGAAAAATATATATTTACTGGAAAACTTATTGTACAACATTAGGAGAATATTCATATTTATAATCAAGAGAAATAACTGAAACAGCAAATGACATTCCTAAACAAACAGAGCAAGTATTATAATAACATTTTGAAATATTCTGTACCTAATGTTTATTATGCCAACAATAACAATTCAGCTCGAAGAAAACCAATAAGCTAAATGGATAAATTGGTACTCAGCCGATTTTAATACTCGGCCTGCGAAGAAATACGGTTGAAGTTGGAGCAATTTCGAGAGGGAGTTTATAGAACTCTGGAATTGGTGATTTAGACATAAAAGGAGTGTTTTAACATAGCGTGTAGTTTAGCTGATTGTTGTGTGAAGTTTGAGTAATTTAAACTTTTATTTACGATACAAATGTTACAAGTTGATAAAACTGATGGTAACTTTTCATTAATGAGACATAAATTAATTCTTACTTGATGTAACGGTAGTGATTTCAGGATAAATAAACTAACGATTTATACAGTATTATTGCTTATCTGGACATAAGACACTGTAAAAAAAACTTTGGAAAAGGACCAATGTTATAATAATGTAAAAGATAACAACTGTAAAGTGAAACATATTGACCATCACCTTAAAAAAATGTCGTCCGTCTATTGCATGTCGCATTACAGACGGGCACCGAGTAGGGGTAAAGTGGAAGGCGCTCGGCAAAGTAGCTGAGCACAATTTAGAGGCACTCACAGCGCAATCTTAGATTATTCAATGATTCTAATAAATATCATGCTCAATTTTTAAAATGCGTTTATCATCTGAATAATTATGCTTATTATGTATGGAATTAAAATTTATAGTTGGAAATCTCGACTACTATTGATTTCTCTTTATCATTCCTATTTCCCAATTAATAAGTTAAGATTAAAAACTCGATTGTAATACCCTAAATCGAATAATTTTTCATTTTTTTTTTATATTATAGGTGGCAAATGAACAGGCGGATAACCTATTGTTAAGTGATCACCGCCGTAAATAGACACTAGCAACATCAGGAGAGTTGCAAGGCCGTTGTCAGCCTGTGTTTGGGATGAGAATGAGGAAAGAAGAGGTGAGGGGAGGGAAAGGGAGGTGTTTCTCCAACACTCTCACTAACCGAACGAAACGCAACAATGCAATCACTGTTACATAATGTTCATATAGCCACACATTTTTTTTTATTGTTCTGATATAGATTTGATGAATAGCTTAAGTAATACTAAATAATATTGTAGCCTAAGCTCTAGGCTAAAAACGAGGACTAAGTTTCCAAATCTGCCCCTAATATATTAGATAATACGTACTATTAATGCAAATATTTGTATGAATGTATATATTTTCTCGTAGATTATTTCAGACAAGACGATCGACCGAGCAAATCGAACTAATGAACCTTCGTATCTTATCAACGCCACGTCGACCGAGAGCAATGTTTCGGCGACATCTATAGACGTTGCCCTCGATTAATTACGATCGTTTTTGTGTATCTTGTGGTTTTTATTATCCAATGAATGTGCTGAAATCTTATTAACTTTTCGCTTATTAATTTTCCTTTTTCTATTGAAGTATTACGTACGTAGAATTTTTGTAACTTCTGACCGTCCCTTCTGTAACGTATGTAATAATAAATCATTGTCTGGTAACCAATTCGTTTATTATTTAAACTCACAGCATGTACAAACATTCATTATAATTCTAAATCACCAATGACAGCCCCTATATTATTTATGCCTAGTCTGAGGTTTTACTATCTACAACACCTTTACCCTGCTCAGCAAGAGTAAGCAATGCTCCTATGTCCTCCATGCTTACGTCAACATTTTTTTTACAAGTATTTTTAAATCTTATCTGGTCAAACAAATAAATATTGCTTATGTAATCACCAACTGTACCCCCAACCCATATGTCAATAAAAAAAACCAAATCAAGATAATAATAAACCTACCTTCAACTGAACTCTTCTAATATGACCAGCACGTGTCTGGTTGTCAGATATCATCGTATAGAAGTAGTGTGGTTACTATACTACAGGTTATTCTTCATTTCATATCTAGAAAAACTTATGTTATAGTACGCATGTAAGTAGTGATACTTTTTTAACCCAAAAAATACATTAAATCCAATTGATACCGATTTCATTTAAGAAATCTGTCGAGAGAATAAAGTAAAATACCAGACAGAAGTAGATTAAACAAGTTATCAAATAATATATAATGTACAAATAAAAAGAATACATGCCGATACGGCTTACCTAAAATATATTAATCCAAACAAAAAGTATATATAATACAAAAAACATTTTTATCACCAATACTCCCAATAAATCTACCGCTATATATTGTTAGAGCTATATATGTAAACACAAAGCTATAAATAAATTAGGTCAAGAATAATGATCGTTTGTAGCATACTCTGCTGTTTTGTATATCTGGGTCTCTAACAATGTATTGTCATTAATGTCACTAATGTCAATGTCACTTTTATATTTGTCCTTCCGGATTTTACTGTGTCACTGAATTGTACTCTCTCTGTTCGTTGAATTATATCTCTTTGAATCCAACGGAATATTTATTTTTAACCTATAAATCTATCATATATAATTTAAAATCACACACAAATACATATATAATATATATATTTATGTACGAATATATTTGTTATCACAATCGATAAGGCACTTGTTGAAAATTCACATATATTTGAATAACTACCATGAGTATGTGGTGTCATGAAAACTTGACAGACAATTATCATCCAACTTTGTGGTGTCGCTTGTAGGAGTAGGTTTGCGCGCGCATCGTAAAAATTCACTCTCATCATTTTTCTCGCGCCAAAAAAATATAGCATCAAAACCCTGTGTTATTTAGTCCGCCTCATTTAGTTAAGTCTCTAACAGACAGATAAAAAATATAGCATCTGAACTAGCCTACATAACAGTACGATTTGAATAGGGACTAAGCTGTAAGGGTAAGATATAAGAGAGCCAATTTAAAGTCAAGAAATGAGTTATAGGGTTTTAATACTAATGGCGAAATCCACTTAAATTGAAATTCCACTTCTTTTTACCCTTATCCCACCTAAGCAGGATCGGCACAACATGTTCCCTTCTCCGCTCTCCGCCAGGTTTGTTAATATTACACCTTTTATACATATATAATTTTTAATACAATCCATTCATACATTTTCCGGTCTTCCTTTACCCCTATATCCATCGACTTTTTTAATCAAGGCTTTTTTATTTACAATAATTTTCATCTCTTCTCATAACAAGCCCATACCACCCTAATCTATTAATTACTTCCTAATATTTCTGCCACTGATGCTACTTTTAAACTTCCTCTGATATACTCATTCTTAATCTTATCCGTTCGAGTTACACCACACATCCATCTTAACATTCGCGTCTCTGCCACATGTAATCTTTTCTCATCCATCTCTTTCGTAGCCCAGTATTGGGATGCATATAATATGACTTGAAATAAAATTATAGCGTCTATAGTCTAATCCTATAATATTCTGGATTTGGCGAATACAAAATATATAATCTTGTAGGTGGTAGAGCCACGCTAAAGCTGGTGTTGCAAATGTTTATGGACGGTGGCGATCATTAAGCATGAGGTGCCCCACCTGTTCGTTGATATAAAAAATAATAATTAAATAATGGCAGATAAAATCCAGAGTCTTTGGTTTCCTTTATCGCCACGTTAGTTAATATCTCCACCACGTAGAGATCATTTATAATAACGATCAGCGCAAAAATATGTCACAAGTTTTAAACCATCAATCAACAATGACGCTTTTGATAAATAATCAACTCCCCTCACTTAGTTCGAGTTTAAAGCTTCCGGTATAGCTACTCACAAGGATTATGAATATAAGAAATCCTGCATAATCGTACTGAACTATAGTAAAATTATTGCATTTACAATCTATATATAATTGCATTAAAGTGTCTGTTGTTAACAATATTCCTGTTGAAAAATAGGGGATTTTTCAGAGCATTACTTACAGTTCATCTTATATTATCATAAAACTTTTTTATAGGTAATAAGCAGTAATGGTAAAATTGACCATAGGTAACTAAAATTCGATCAAAGAATCATAGGAGCTAAGTATAGTAAATACAAAATTACTATAAAAAATGACACTAATTAACCAAGTTTAATAATAAAACCAATTCCATCATAATGAAGTCACAATCACCACGTAGTTATAAATAAAGTTAATCTTATACAAGCGTGTGAAATCGCGGACTAAACTGTCGGGTTAATATACAAACTAAAATTAACCAAAACTCACACAGCTTAATTATTAATGCATCAACTAAACTATGAACGTTCTGTGTATACTATCTAACATCTTAATTTATCTTGTCAGGCGAATGACATATGATCGTAAGGGAGACCCTGACCTAAATTCGTGTAACGTTACGTCGACCCCAAATTCACAACATCGCGTGGAACCCTTAAAGGAATCGAGCGTTGGATGATATAGCGAAATCGGTCTGTTGCTATCTCTGTATTATAGGAACATCTTCCATTATTCAGGGGGTTTTGTGAGGGTACAAGATACGGGATATCTCCTATCGTAACTGTCACGACCGATAATTTTTCCCACTTCTAATATATAACAAGATCGTGCAGAAATGGCTGGAAATGTTTTTGTAGATTGCATTAAATTTTTACATACAAGTTTGAAATTATTTCGAATCATAATCTTTATATGATAAAAAAAATCTACATAAAATTCTGTTGTACGTGTATTCTTAATTCTTCTCCTCTTAAAAGGCATTACTGATTGTTTCTTTATTATGGTATCATCCGAGTAATTATTAACAATAGTTCAACTAAATACCTTTTAAAATTTTTTGATCGAATCATTTTTATATATGTTTTGTATTTCTGAAATCGATATATACTAAATGAATACATTTATATGAATACCAATTTTCAGTTCCTAGTATTTCGGAATATTTTTCATTATTTTTTTTATATGAATGATATTATCATTATATAGTATAAAACAAAGTCCCCTACTGCGTGTCTGTCTGTCTGTTCACGATAAACTCAAAAACTACTGAACGGATTTTCATACGGTTTTCACCAGTAGATAAAGTTGTCATGACAAAGGTTTATTTTATTTTTTTATTATTACTTTGTCAAGGATTTTTTCATAATCAGGGCGGGACAACATCTCTCGGGCCTGCTAGTTAAGGTTTTTAACTAGAGAAAATCTATTTACATAGTAGTCCGGTGAAGCTGTTAAGACCTTGCTAGATCAATAGCGTAGTGCTACTGATTCGGAAAATAACCCAGTCATACAGAAAAACCGGCAAGAAACTCGACATGGTTTATCTTTTCATGCAATATGTACAATATAACATAATGTTACACACATAGATAGTTGCATACATTTTAAGCGGAAGCACTGAGAGGAGCTTCATATCTAGACATCACTATTGTTTACATATTGATCTCAATAATTGTAGAAATATTTATACATATTTTTCATAATAAAATTTATTTAACATCAAATATTCAAATATAAAGGATTACTATAATATTGCCACTCTATTCCTTGTAAAATAGCTTCTAGTCGTGTATGATTAAATAAATATAAACACATAAAATTTCACACACGGCCATTTAATTTCAAACTAAGCATAACTGGAACTTCAGTGTTCACACACATATATAGATGCTTAACACATAAATAAATAATTTACATTTATGCTCTCCACAAAAATGTCACCTGAGAATAGAATCGATAAACCTGATATATTTCGGCTTGTTCGTAGAGCATACTATTATTTTACTACAAGTCTTGTCTTATAACATATGATGAATTAGTAGACAATTAACTAAGATTAATGACAATGAATCGTCCCTAAGTGCGACCCTGGACTCATTCATTACCTAAATTACCAGAACATCAATCAAAATAAATATTTACTTGAGTTATTATTGGCCACTGTTGTTTGTAAATAAATATATAATGAATCTAGGTCAATAGAAATATATAGCGCATACAGAACATTAAATTAAGGAATAAGATGCATGATGGTAGAGTTTTTTCATAGCCACTTAGCTAGGTAACAATCCTCATGATGATAATTTATAGTCAAGCACCTGTTAGTGTTCTAAAGAATCAAAATATACAGGATACTTGCAAAATAGTATATTATATTAGTAGCGGGCCCGGCGGATGTGTTTCTGTCCTGAAAATTTAAAAAAAGTAGACAAATTACGTATCTAGACCTTACTCCTGAATCACTTTATCCACTGGTGAAATCCGAATGAAAATCCGTTTAGTAGTTTTTGAGTTTATCGCGAACAGACTGACGCGGCAGAAGACCTTGTTTTATACTATGTAATGATAATGATTAGTGTTTTTTTAATCATACTTTTTAGCCCGTTGTGAGTAAGCTTTGAGAGTGGTTTTATAGCTTGAAACAAAAGTTGCGCGCACTGATGTAATATATTGTGAAGATAGTTGAGACTAGAGTTCTGTAGCTTTACCCGTAGGAGCTTCATGGTGTTCTGTGGCAGTTCGCGTCATACTCCGTGTAGGGACTGGCATTTCCGAAAATTCGTTCGCAAACTCTCACACAGCCAGGAAGTTGTGAGCGCACAGTTGTGATAAAAAAGAAACTAAGTATTAACGCTACGAGTTATTAATGTTATATTAATATATTATATGTGATGTATAAATAACACAACATTGTATATGTGTTTGTTTTAATATTTGAATAAATCTGGGAATTCACAGTATATTTTTTATCAAAGAGTTTCTTTTGGAATATTATATAAATACACAATTTCAAATATGAATATCGTGTCAATACAATCTATATATGCTATATTTAAACTTTCATTCACAATATTTAATTTGATCGTTCGGAGTATAAACTCGATTCAGAACGGCTAAAATTATGTATGCATTTTTATTTATATTCACACCATAAAGTATACTTCTTTTGAGTCTACATAATTACACACATTCTTTAAAAAAAACTAAATCGATAATATAGATAGATAGTTAAATCGATATAATAATACCTATATTTCCTTATATAAACTGTAAATAAGAATGTTCATAGATTATTATCCTAACTTAATAGTAACAAAGCTCAGAGTTTATTTAAGTTGTTGAGTCGTCATAAGTGACGTTATATTGGCTTACTAGCTTCTGACTGCGACTTCGTTTGCATGGAATAATAACTTAACACGCAACAGCAGCTCTCAAAAAGAAATAAAAACCATTTTGAAACATTCTTCAATGGTGCTCCGCTCCTGTTGGTTTTAGATTAACGCTTCCTAAGATAATCGGGTTCAACTAAACGAACAACCACCCAAGCTTTATAATATTGTATAGATTTACTCTTCTCTCGTACTTAACTCGAGCCGTCATTCAAATTGCAACAACTTTCGATAGAATGGATCGATTTTACTTTAGCAATGACTAAGTTACTCCCGAAGATATGCTATATTTATTATTGTGAGGTTTTATTGTGAACCAGTAATCTAGCAGTGATACGTATTCATACAAATAGATAGACATTGATTGATTTTTTTTATTTATTCCTAGACACGACAGTTTTTTTCACGAACACGCGTTACATTTACTTTCTTATTATCTGTATAGATATTCCTCTTAATAGTCTTTTTCATTTAAGTTATACAGCCTGTAAATTAAGGTTACTGTAAATACATCTCTGATTTACAAAATTGTATATTATTTACTATGGGTATGCATAGTCATTTTATGTAAAGTTACTAAAAAAACACAAATATACTCAAAATGAATACCGACGTGAATTAACAGTGCTTGCATTGTTGCGTTTCGTTCGGTGAGTGAGAATGCCGGAGACCCATCTCCCTTTCCCTCTCTTCTCCTCTCCCTTTTTCTCCATTCCCCCAAACATAGGCTGGCAACGCACTTGCGACTCCTCTAGGGTTGCTAGTGTCTATGGACGGCGGTGATCGCTTAACAACAGGTGAACCGCATGTTCGTTAGCCTCCTATATGATATAAAAAAAAATGAAACCGAGGTTGCGGGCATTTGTTAGTCAAAATATACACAGTTTTATTATTATTAAGCAGGTTTTTTAATATCGAGTGAACTAATTCCTTTATGATATTACGTTGTCTTAAGAGACGGTAACGCTTGTAGCTCGTGTGGTGTTGGAACCGACGATTAGCGAAGATAAATGACGATGAATCGACCATCAGTGCGACCCTGTACGCATTTATTACACACTCACACACTGTACCTAGTCTTATATCCTTAGATTATACAATAAAAAAAGAAGAATCGGACTATATCGTAAAAAGTTATGCGTGATCATACATTAAAAAAAAATATACGCGTCAAATTGAGAACCTCCTCCATTTTTTTCTTTGGTTAAAAAGACATCGATTCTCTGTGTCTATCTGTCTGTAATGTAAAATATAATAATTTAAACATTTTTGATCTGCTCTTAATTTTTTCTACAAATCACTCGTTTATTTTCTGGTCATTGAGTTAAGTACGAGAGAATAGTGGTAATATATACCGATATTATAAAGTTTGTTGTTTGTTTAGTAGGTTCTTTTTTTTTTCTCGTGATGACTACGCTATTGACCCATCAAGGTCTTAACAGCTTCACCGGACTACTAAAGTGAGCGCTTAAGACATTCAGCCGATTTTATTATGGCAACCAGCTCAAGGGTACACGGCACACCTCGGCTTAGCTGTTGCCTGTTGCATGCAAAATCGCGACCTATCTCAGCTAACCTAGCTAACTATTCATATATGTATGAGTTGTTGAACCGTATATGTGTACCAAGCATACACGCCTCAACAACTCTTCCATATATTTATTATCGGAAAATTGAGTTTTTCAGTTCGATAAGGGAAAAAAAGTAAACCCTTCCACTTTCATGTGTAAGCGTGTAGGCGTGCACGTGTGTGGGGGTGATCGTGTAGTGTTGTAGCGGTGATGTATATTTGTGTGTCACTGTATCGCGCAAGCAACGCACTCAAGGGCTCCCTACCGAGGGATCGAACCTAGGCTTACGCCGCTGCCGTGGGAGGCCTAATCGGGTGTTTAGTAGGTTGAACGCGCTTATCTCAAGAACTATTGGTCCGATTAAAAAAATCTTTCAGTGTTATGTAGCTCATTTATCGAAGAAGCCTATAGGTTATATATCATCACGCTAGGACAAATAGGAGTGAAGTACCAATATATAATGTTTCAAAATCGTTTTTTTTTTCTTGTGAGAGCTTCCGCTACGTGACAGCGTTAGCCTAAAGTAAGTATTCTACTCAAACGAAGTCGCTGACAGAAACTACTTAATGATATCTAAATCTAAGACTATTCATTGCTATACGATATTTTATAGTATTACTTCGTTTAGAAACGCGTATTCATATTATTTAAGACTGCTCTTTGATGTTTAATAGGTACTCAGCTTACTTCTCAGAATTTATAAGTAAATTGAGTTTAGTATAGAATTCCTTTTTACGTCATTATTTCCTAATTCACTACATTCAGGAAAGGTAAATGTACTCGTATATTCTAAGGATAATTTGTTTCTCAACAAAAACGTCATTTTAATGAAATGCTTAGTATAATAATTTACTCGTGCTAAATTATATTAATATAGTGTTTTTAATATATCACATAAAAATATGAAATTATTTATTATATTTGTTTGTTTTTTACGATTAAGCCTTTGAACTGAACGTAATGAGACTTGATTTAAAGCTAGCCCAGGACTTGGAGAAGAACATAGGACATTTTTTATCCTGGATATTTGTGATATACTTTTGTTTAAGATTGCAAAATACATTAAGGAGGTAATTAGCGCAAAAATACACAAAAGACGTCAAGGTCAGATGCTAGTTTTAATGTATCCACTAAAATATTGATTATGGATGAGAACTAAATTCTAGAGAGGAAATAATGTATATTGTGAAAAGTTCCAAAATGGACAACTGTTAATGGTGCTATTAGTTAAATATATATCTCAAAACATCCATGCATTATATTGCGTCCTTATCACATATTACTTATACTTCTAGAGTTTTCAATCTCACCTGATATAAAATGAAGTTGTGGTGCAAATCTGGTGCTTGGTGGTATTTGGTAAAATTGACGGTGACAGTTAGCTAAGCGGTCATTAGAAAAAGACCTGTTGTTATGTTCCATAGCTCCATGCTTGATTACAGTGTATTTTTTCATCGAAAATTTAGGCTCGATGCATTATACGCATTTACGTCATCAACGGGGTATCTGAACACCGAGTTAATATGCTTCCAAAATGTTTTCCTTTACTATAAACTCAGGCGAACTGTAAGATCTTTTTAAACTATCTCCCGCTCTAAGATCTATCTAAACTCTGTTTAGTTTATATTTGCTACAATTTTCAACCCTATATTATATTTCACGATAACATAACGCTTCGATGCTCTTTTTCAAGGAAAAGTAAATTTGTTTCGCCTTCGGAGTCATGTTTCGTGTTTGTTACTCTCGCGACTACAAAGTTTGTTTTTACTTCAAAGGCTTCCATTGAATTTTAAAGACGATATTCTTGATATAACTTTCCTCGTGTCAATGATACAGTGTAAAATCTAAATCAAGAATGCCTTATTTAAACTACTAACCGTTCGGAAAAACAACCCAGCCATCAAAAAGAACCAGAAAAAAACTTGATCTGGTGTATCCTTCCATACATGTGTACATTTTTAAAGATATAGATTAGATTTTTAAAGACTTGATTTTGGTGGTTGCACAAAGACGCGGGTTATCTCCATACGTCATCGCTCACATATTGGTCCACCCTATAATAAATAGCCTTTAGACATTAAAACTCGCTCAACATAGATTTGGAACTCACTATACGGAAACATCCAATGTGCTTTGGGACTTTGTTATAGATTTTTTTTCTCGAACTGACTACGCTATTGGCCTTAATTTTTTGGCCTTTACAGCTTCAGCGGACTACAAACTTTGTTATAGATACTAACACTGTCACCTAAATAATTGTAATTGGTCTTAGTGAGCCTGTATTTGTTACTGTTTCTAGCATTTAAACTATGTTGGCCTTTTGGTGAATCCAGCTTATGTAAATTTTAGCCGACATGCATTAGATTATCAAGATATATATGGTAGACTATAAAACATTGACATATCGAGGATCGTCTCTAATAATATCCGTCATCCAAATTCATCAACGTTCTTCGTGTCTCATAATGCCATTAATTCCTGTTTTGTTTTTTAACTGAAAGGACCGTCGGGTTGCTTATTTGCATTGCTAATTTGACGGTTTATCATATTCGACCGTCACAGATGTCGTTGCTGGGGCCACTCTCAATATTGTACTTTAGATTTACAACACTCTGTAGGTGTATTGTTTCCATCAGACTGATAATTTTCTACGAGATGAGAGATACAGAAGTAAGATTTAAATTCCCTTCATGACCCTATATTAATACTATAAATTTAAAGACATCGCTTATTAGTTAAAACGCTTTAATTTCTGAAACATATCTGCTAAATCTAATAAATTCTGTAGTCCGGTGAAGCTGTTAAGACCTTGCTAGATCAATAGCGTAGTCAGTTCGAAAAAAAAACAAATCTTTATGTGCTTTGCTAGTATATTAGCTGTATCCACGAGTCTACATGTGTTTATTAAATATTGTAGTATTCAAATATATCCATATGTATAATAATTTTTATGGTGATGGATTGAATCTTATTGAATTCCATTCACTTTGTTGCGAATTATAGCAAAATGGATAAGAAATGAAAATATACTAAGGTGTGCCAATTTCCATGGTAGAGCACCACGGAATTCCAACGGTGCTTCAATTTATCTGTCTCAGATATACCAGCATTAAACAATATTCATTTTTAGACATAGGAATTTTATTAAAAAAAAGTTCATGTCTATCATTTCAACGTTTCTTAAGAGCAGAGCAATTATTTTACGAAGTGTAAGGCCAGAAATTACGGCAAAAGAAAATGATATAGTAGTGCAAGAGGGCTTTGTGATGTATTGCGGAATCTTGGACCAAAATATAATAATTCTTTTCAGCTTAAAAATGCTTCAACATTAACTTAATCTTTCGGCGTGATCTGGATTTTTAATTTCGCTTCTAAGTTTAATGATGTATTCAAACCCAGTTTACATTGGTATTTAAAATATCATAGACACGAGACATATTGTAAGCCAGTGAAATTGTGTATTGGTGTTGAGCTCGCACACGGTTTTCTATCGTTCCTCCTCTTTAATAGATATTTCACTCTTTTCGTATTAAATCTACACACGCATAAGAACTATTGTCTTCTTTATACAATTCATATGGATAGTTTTAGCTATTAGTCTCATCCTTATATTTATTGATAACGTTAGCAATCGAATCTTAAATAGCATTGTCATTCCAAATCAGCCGCCATAACGCATCAGCAAGTATTTGGCAACAGATTTTAAAGTGATGATTCTAAAGTGTGTATCACAAAGCATTAAAAGAGACTAGATAGTCCCTAAAAGTAGTAAGTAGTTGAGGAGATGAATCTCAACTATTATTTTGTATACGAGTGTGTGTTTGTTACGATTTAACGCGTTAATTATTTAATTGATTATTATAAAAATTTGTATAGACATTATTAGAGGATACAGAAAAGGTCAAGAGGTACCTCTCATATAGATAAAAATTATTGCTCCAAAAGGATAGGTCAAAATTAACGTATCATTATGTAAGCATCGGGTAAATGATACACCGGAGGCTGATTGAATACTGATTTTATTATAGCATATGACTAATTTATATACTCCCTCACATCTCCCCCTTAAATATAAAATAAAATAAAAGTTAATTTTTATTTTATTGTTAAGTACATTGATTACAATATAAACAATTATAGAGAAAAAAAAACAACACTTTTAATCCGTTTCATATAAACATATACACTATATGATTATAATAATAAAGTAAAAACAACACAACACCGATCAACACCGATTTATACTTGATCAAAAAGTCTTGCCCAAGTAGACCACTTTGCATGTTAATGTTTTAAAAACAAAGACCTAATGTTTAATTATATGATCTCTAAAAACGAAGCTTAAATAAACATATCCAACTGCTTGGACTTTGCCTCCAATACCGCTTACAAAACTTTTCTCTATATGGATTGGAATGTTTTGTTTGAGAATATGTTTATACTTAACGACCGATATGGATGCACCGGTATTGAATAACAAATCGTTTGAGTAATGATTATACAATTTTAGATTTATGTAACTTACACTATTGCATGATAAAATAATATTTTTAGCTTGAAAAAACTGGTTCTCGTCACGTTGATTTTGCTTTGTTACTGAACTTTCTTGAGGGTCTGAGTTAGTCAAAGTATGCACGTGCCTGTGACATAAATGTTGGTTTCTAGTTGTACGAGAACTGTACCTACCTCTATAGCCATTAGATGGTTGCGTAGGTCTGCGTCAAGTTGTCTGAGATCCATTTTGAACTCGTACCTGTTGTCTATTCTGAGAGCTCGGATTATAACTGGATCGTCTGCGACTTCTACCTGTGAATGATAGGTGGCCTCTTGCTCCTGAATGATGTCGGAATGAGCTGCCCCCATAATTCATAGTAAAAATATCAGTGGAGGGCGATTTTGCAGTGACGTCTTCATCAACAGCCGTCTGTACAGCGTCTTTTAATGAGCTAAAATTTCGTGCAGAAATTATTGTGCCTAGTCGACTTTTTTAATCCATCTGAAAAATATTTAATGGCCTGTTTTTCATCTGGTGGTCTCAAAACTTTAAAATTCGCGTCATTGCCTTCTGATTGTGACAGCTTAACGAACATTTCCGTTATTTGCCTCCCGAAGTCGTCAATCGATAAATTATTTTGTCTAAAATTTTGAAGTTTACGTTGAATTGCAGTAGCCGATTTTTTAGGTAAGAGTTGTGATTTCAAATCCGCTATGAAATTGTCAATATTGGCATATGACGTAGATAATTGTATTTTCGCGGCTTGCGAAAGCCAATTTTTTAAAACAAAATTTATAAGTTTTACATGCGAATCTTTATCTAGCTCTGACTTATAATGCTCTATACTATCTATAAGTTGCTTTACGCTAGCCTCATTATTTGCACAAATTGGTAATAAATTTAACGCTATTTTTAAATCGAACTTAGTAGTCGATGCCATGGCTAAAGATATTGTCGGTTTTTGCGAGCATAAACTTAAAATATTTTCATATATGCTATCAAGAGCAGAACAAAGTTGCTGAATAAGTAAACATTCACTTTTACTGAGAGAACTTTTCGCGGTACTAAAATATTTAAAAAAAATATTATATTCGTTTATTAACTTATCAGCCTCCTCTAATTTTATGAGAACTATATTACCTTTCCTTCTATCAGGACCAATCTTAATCAAATATCTTTGGATATCAGATAAACTGTTACAAAAGCTTTTTATTTTTTCTGCCATTAATCTTAAAAACGTTACCCTTTATGACATATTTACTTACATATTATTTTTGCCCATACACACAGTGATTATATATCCGAGTTAAGAAAAATGTATAAATACGATTACACAATTATTATATATAAAATAAAATTAGCACATCATATACTCTGCGCACTGCTATTTTTGAAAATGGGACTCGCAGGACGTCAAATGACGTCATCAGTCTCCTTTCTGTGGCTCCTTTTATCCGCTCTTAACATTCTTTCTCGATAGGTTCTTCTTCTCCATTTAGAAAACTGCAACCTGTCTCGCCTAATTGCCTTACAATCCGCAATGTTATTCTCTTCAGCTGCGTTTTGTGGTACAATTACTTCTTCCTTAGTGTTAGTGGTGCCCATGTTTTAATATAATTTTATAACTAGTGATATTGATCCCTTCAAACGCCGACAGTAAATATTTTATCTTTGTCCCGCTGCATAGTCACCGGAGATACTGTTTAGGGAAACGGAATGTAAACACATCTCACGTTACGGCGCTGGCAGAGTCGCCATGTAAGCATCAGGTAAATGATACACTGGAGGCTGATTGAATATACTCTTCGATCCCAGATATCGCGTGAACAAGTTAAAGCCCATAAGGCTATATGATTCCGAGATACCTTGGACCACCGAGGTCAAGTATCTCGGCGTCACTTTAGACCGTCACTTAACGTTCGATCCCTATATTAAGAGAGTGCGAGACAAAGCCGCTATGGTCTTGGGTTGCCTCCATTATCTACTCTGTCAGAAGAGCAAACTGTCCCTCAGACATAAGCTCACAATATATAAAGTTTGTTTGTATTCGTCCCGTTATGACGTATAGTTGTCCGGTTTTCGCCCACGCGAAGAATCTAGATACGCTTCAGGTTTTGCAGACCCGGGTTCTGCGTAAAATCACCGGTGCTCCTTGGTTCGTCCGGAAGGCGGATCTCCATAGGGACCTGGAGATGCCGTCTATCTGGGCGTATATAAAATCACTTACAGATAGCTATTTCGAGCGAGCCGCGATTCATCCCAGGCCGTTAGTGGTATCCGCCGCGAATTACGAACCCGTGCCCAACGCTGGGCGTTATAAAAGACGTCCGCGACACATTTTCACCGACCCTCCCGACGATATCACGTCAGCGAACGATCAGTACCAGCCTGTCCCTCGTAACAGAGCGTGCTCACGCCCACGCCCGCGTAACCACAGATCGCGCCGCCGCGGTCTGGGTGTTAACTTCGCTCCCGCACACCCGATTAGGCCTCCCACGGCAGCGGCTCAAGCCTAGGTTCGATCCCTCGGTAGGGAGCCCTTGAGTGCGTTGCTTGCGCGATACGGTGACACACCCATACATCACTGCTACAACACTACACGATCACCTCCACACACGTGCACGCCTACACGCTACACATCTTGGTGGAAGGGTTATTTTTGTTAAATTTTTTTTCCCTTATCGAACTGAAAAACTCTCCAAAGTTTCCGATAAAAATGTATGGAGGAGTTGTTGAGGCGGATATGCTGGTACTCATATACGTTTCAACAATTCAAACGTATATGAATAGTTAGCTAGGTTAGCTAAGTTAGGTCGGGATTTTTGCATGCAACGGGCAACAGCCAAGCCGAGGTGTGCCGTGCACCCTTGAGCTGGTTGCCATTATAAAATCGGCTGAGTGCCTTAAGCGCTCGCCTTAGTAGTCCGGTGAAGCTGTTAAGACCTTGCTAGGTCAATAGCGTAGTCAGATCGAGAAAAAAAAATCTGATTGAATACTGAATTTATTATAGCATATTACTAATTTATATACTCCCTCACAATTATCTACTTTATCTTTTTGGATGCCATCAATTTTACATGAATTTGAAGTCCAACGTTGACATGGGAATTTCTCGTATTACAAACTAAACTGGTGTATCACCGGTGTTGAATGCTCTTGTTCTGGTTCACTTTTATAATTTATTCTAATACTGAAAACGTTTTTCGTTCATATACTATTGTCTGAAATCCATGAGCACCTTCCCAGGCACTCGGGACAGTAGTACCGGGGAATTATAACGAAATGCAATGTAGAAATAATGGAGAGCATTTCATTTTTGTTCGGGGCACAATGGGCGCGGGTAATCCGCGGTAACCTCACCAGTTCCATTGTTTGCTCGGATCACAGCTCGGCCGTTGTTAGGCTGTTCGCAATTACACCGACGTCAATTGAATTTATTGTCGTGTCATCGTTCGTGGCCCTTGGTGTTGTTACACCGTAACGTAAAATCATACAAATATTATTTGTAGATTTCAAAATCAAATTAATCCTATAGATGTAGATCTTATATTAATTGTTAGTGTAAATGGTGTATTGTGGAAATGTCTTTAGAGCTATATCAGTAACCTATGTTAAGATAATAATTAACTAATTATTATACAATTCATAAATGAACCGAATATAATTACTATTATATAAGTTACTTTCACTACCCGTGACTCTGTATGCGTGAAACCTAATGTAAAGAAGTGACTAATAAAATCATCTGAATATATGAAATCCCTTTGCCTATACACTTTACCCTCGTATTTAAGTAGCTTCGTCATTAAAACTACAAAAACTGATAGAATTGACAAATTTTAATGAAACCAGGGCTAAATGTTACTAGAGTTTATGCTTTATGATTTTCTATGGTGAAATTCTATTGTGAACGAAGCATTTTAGTACTTATGTGCGTTCAAACAAATAGAAAGACAGAGAGACATTTCTAAAAATGACTGGAATGTATTTTATTACTGATTCCAAGACACTTGTTTCTAATAATGTATTTCACAAAAAATAAAAAAAATACAGTCACGTTAAATATACGTTTTGAATATATGTATAGATACTACTGCACAATGGTGTAATTGAGGCAGTAAAAATTTGTATACAAAATTTCGCCTCCGCAATCTGTGACGGTGAGAATGAGTCCTAAATCCCTTAATTAACAGGAAGTGCTGCGGGCAATCAATCCGCATTCGAAAACTGTTTAATGGATCTGTCTCAACAATTGATATTATGTATATTCGGACTAGCCTTCAGAATGTGTAAACATGGTTTATTTGAATACTATATTAATTAATATATGTTGTTGGTAGGAAATCACAGTGGTATTGACATTTGAAATTCAAACCTTGAAGATGATGTTTATTTATATGATGATGAATGTACTTAAATATGATTGCATTAACAATCTGTTGATTTTTATGACAATGTGATAATATTTTACCATTTACGCCCGGTAAAATGGTAAAACATTGTGCGATTTGCGATAAAAAGCATAGGTTGGTGCTTCCGTTACGAAATATTTAGTTTTAATCACTCTATTAAAAATTTCAAGAGCATTGCGCCATTCCATGTGCGTGTACGACATTTTGGAATTTCTTACCAAATATTTATTGATGCGTTACGTCAGCTGGATTAGGATATAAAGCAATTTTTACCTGATAATTTTCACAATTAACATCAGGGTGGGATTAGTATAACTAAAAGGAAAATAGTATTCAGTGTAAAAAAAGTACTCATTGTTATCTAATGAATGTATACAAATAAAAAAGAACTGAATAAAGTGGCCCCGCTCGTCTCTCCCCCGTCGTATTTCAAACTCGTCCCAAATTCGGGTAACTTTGAATTACAAAAGTTGAACGTTTTAATTAAGTTTCTATCCGTTTTTGCGAGATTCCTTTAAAACCTTTCGAGTGTCTGATATTTTATCGACTCTTAGTTTAATATTCGCTTAAAAATGACCCAGGAAAAATGGTATTCGTATATTACCTATAGCATGAAAAGCTATATGCTGGACTGCACATACTAAATGTATATCTGTCCTATCCTACTGGAATAGATTTGATAACCCATCAGATATATGGAGCACATAGCTTCTGCAATTAACCTTTTTTTTTCTGGTTCGTTAATTTCACCAACAAATTGTCAGATCTTAAATGCATGTAAACGTACATATATAGTATGTACATATAGTTTATTCACTTGAACAGTTACGTAGATATGAATTCGCGAAATTTGCGTATAAGCCAACAGCCAAAGTCAATATTCGTACACTTCGACACCCTTGTTCTAGTTGCCATTTCGGCTGAGTGCGTTCCACAAGACCACTGAAGTTATAAATACCTTTTAGGTCAACAGCTTATAGTCAAATCTTGAAAAAAATCAACATATATATTTACCATTTACACGGGGATTACTTCAAAAGGCAGTAGTTAAAAAAGCATTGCGAGGAAAACAATTCATCTGACTTTTTGTATCTAGACATTAGGAAATGCTGATCTCAGTTGTATTTACTCTAATATTCACATTATTTAATTTTATTCCATCGCAATATCAACATTGATTCAATTTTTGAATAACAAAATTTTCGCTATCCGTATATTACATGCTATTTCAGTTCTCATAAAGAAAACCGTAAATTTTTGACAAGTCCCTTTTTTTATTTAAACCTTGCGCTGTTTGTTTTGGATGTCCCTGCTGGTCCCTTTAGGGTTCTTCGAGGAGATCAGTAAACACTTCTTTTTACCGTATTTTTGTTATTCTGACATAATATTGTCTTAAGACACGTCTAAAAAGAGAGCATGCTTTGTAAAATTTCATTATAATTTGGTAAAAGCATAGTCCCAATATTAAGATTTGAATACTAAAACTACATTACCATGAATATAATATCACTCTTGTATTAGGCTATATAAAATAATAAGAAATAAAGATCAGGTGCATGATTTTTAATTTGATAATATTTACATTGTGTCACGGGGCAACAGTACACATAACAGACAGTACG
>JACEII010000041.1:870193-888422 GCA_014332785.1 Antheraea mylitta
CGTACTGTCTCTCATATTTATACTGTGACGGTTCACCTATATATTGTATATATCATTTACGTGCACATCGAAAGGGCGAAGAAATAAACTGTTAAATTTTTCTTAGCGGCCGCTGTAACCGATAACGGTTAGGAGCAGATGATGATGATAATGATATAGCTATGAGGTTTTATGCGTTGTTTCTAGAGAGATATGGATTGTTCTACGTATATCATTGAAGTTCAAAAATAAAAATTAAGCCATTAAAGTTGAAAAGTAAGAAACAAAAGACCCTCTATGAGATACTCATGTCCAGATAACGACAGAGCAACTAGACTTCATCATATGACTAAAAAAAATAGCAATCTAAGATAGTGTTTGTATTCTATAGTCTGTAGGATGATGATTTTTAAGAAGGCTAATAGCAATTACCATAAGATATGAAGTGATAAAAATAATAAAATGAAATATTTTTATACCACACAGGAAACTAAATTTTAGAATTAAACCTTTTAAATTGTTTACAAATACAATGATGTTGTTCGTTACGTTATAGAATTTAAAATATTTTATGGCATATTAACGAATTAATTTAAATTTTAGCCATAGTACGGAACCCCCAACGCAAACCCTGAATCGTACATGACATATTTTTTAATAAAGCGAATGCTTGTAGCATATTTTACTTTCAAATTTTACCTGCTTGGGGCAGATATGGTTGTCGGAGCCGTGACCTCTGCTTGATACAGAATAATAATTGAGTATGCAAGAGCTGTTCGGCTTGTAACTTTTGAACTCCTTATCTTCAGTCAAAGAGATTTCTGAGGTAGACACTTTTAAAGTTTCCTGTGCGTGATTTTTATAAAAAAATCTCTGTATTTTACAATCATAAAATCGGTAATGTTACAGTTACTTAATATCCTGAAAATGACAATCTTTCAGTGTATTATGCTGTCACTCTTAGAAGACTTTCAAGAACCGTTCTCAAATAGCTACCTTTTCTTCCATTAATTAACTTCGGAACTATCTTAAGATTATAATAACTAGTTTAATTAAATAACACAGATCACTTATGTGAATACATACACACTGGTACACATATGGTGGATTATAAATATAAGCTTATAGCTAAATTAGAATAGCTTAGACACATTGCATCCAAGACAACAGCCCAAGCCGAGGTTCGGCCACTCTGGCATCCTTGAGCTTTTTACTAAGCGACGAACGCAATAGTTCGCTGAAGCTGTGATGACCCATCAAACCAATAGCATAGTCAGTTTGAAAAAAAAAACTTTAAAGTTTGAGTTTTAGAAACTAAAATTCCTTATGATGGGGTGAAATGTTACAAGTGGCAGCTTTTGTTATATTAACCTTGTGTTTTTTGGGATGAAAACGTTATTTTTGCACCTTTACAAGAACCCTCAAATCCTTCGTGATATTTTATCCATTATATTTATTTCCCTTTAGGTTTTTAACTATCTTAATTTAGAATTTATCGAATAACAGATATTTCACGGCTTAATGAATTATTTAAACTCTCGTCATTATTTTTAAACGGTATTGGTTGATTGTAAATAAAATAATTACAATTTAAAACACATTAACCCACCGACAACCAGAAATCGTTCTCGCGCAACCAGAAATAACCCTAATAATCTTAATTGGTAACAATTTATCGAGAGAGGTGGGGTTTAAACGGCCCTAATGGACGTGGGAGGTTCGCGATCTTATCTTAATTGTACCGCGCGGATACAAACGTCTGTATTCCGCTGTGGGATCGTTGCGGCGCCTCGCGTACCGCCAGTTCACTCGGCTTGTTTCCCTCACACGTGTATTTTGTTTTGGGTTTAATAGAAATTTTTAAATCATTGCGACCACTGTCTTATCTTTTTAATATATATTTTACGAGCTTTACTCGTAGTCCTATTTTTACACACATAAAATTGTTAAATATCACAAAATAAATTGCTGCCCTAATCTTATTTACTGGCGAAGGATCATTAGTAATAAATGTTTCTACACATTATGATTCACTACGATAACCAACAAACATATATTGAGGAATAGATGACTTGAAAGGAAGGAAAGATAACTGTTAAGGAATGAAGCATTCATGGGGATTCTTCACATTTCTTGAAGTATTTACACAGCAGTATTTGACATGTCAGAAAGAGGCTGAACATGCCAAATGCCCGTTACTGTGTAATTACTATGAAAGGGAAAGTAGAAAAAGAACTAGGATGTTGTTTGTATATATCTGGTTTTACTTCTGCAGTAAGCGTTAAATACACTATCTAGTGGTAGCAAACCAGCTGCCCGAAAATATCTCTAGCGACTACTTCCAACACCTTATAACTTGTGGAAAGTTCTGATATCCTTTTTTCTCATGGAGAATTCCATCATAGGTATCCTCCTACTTGGAGGAGCGAGAGAGTTATGTGAGACTTCTATTCACAAAACCCCATGGTATACCGCTATTTACAAACCGTGGACAGCTAAAAACGATATACCCTTAACCCATCTATCAGCGATATTTCTTTTGATGACCACAAATCTACAGCAGATGTGGAAGATTGATAGAAGAAGAAGAATGAAGAAAATATGACATGGAGGATAATAAAAAATTAGATAATGACACCAAAGAATACTGCTACCGAGATATTATCACTACATATAAAACAAGAAAGTTCTCCGCCGCGTCTACCTGTCTGCGATAGACTCAAAACCTACTCCGGGGATTTTCATGCAGTTTTCATTAATAGATAGAGTGCTTTGTGAGGAAGATTTAGGTAAGAATTTGTCAAGTTTTATTTGTATGTTGGATGAAATATAAAGATAAATGTTGGAAGTGTTGGACAAAGTCAAGCTGTCTGGGACCTTTCGTTGAAAGCGTTGCCTAATTCCTTTGAGATATAGCAAAACAATTAAGATAATAAGCGACGCAGTTCGAAGTCACGGGAATCAGCTAGTATTTTACAACAAAAAAACATAAACATGAATACAAGTGAAAGCCGTAAAAACAACATGATTTATAGCAGTCTACACTATAGCGATGTATTCCAAAAACCAAAAACACATCACCTATTTACCTGATAGTAAGTTCAAGCTCCATGTCAAGTGGGTTTTAATGTTAAAACGCTATTATAAGGTGGATGTGAACTATAATGCCGTGTGGAATTAACACTCTTCTCTGTGCGTCACTTAAAAAGGATTGTAACTTCAATGTTTATAAAATATACGTGAAGGGATAAACCCGATCGAGTTTTTTCTTGATGACAAGATTTTTTTCCGAATCGGTGTTAATTTTGATGTACGCAAGAGCCTTTTTAGGAGCTAAACTGAATAAATGTAATTTTTTTTCGAATTGATTACGCTATTGGCCTAGCAATGCCTTAACAGCTTGAAAAGATACGGTTCAGTTAATTCTATACTGATATGCTATATAATAATAGGTGACAATAAATTTGGAGACGTTACATCAAACGAAGTTAATACTGAGGTGGGAACTCATTCCCGGAGAATGGGCGCATTTAACCGCAAGCACGTGCCGTGCGTCAATTTAGGTTTGAACGTATAGAGATGTGGAGGGTGACCATATCTTAAGCATTCATTTTTAATTACAACCTTGTCGATAATCTTATCGACAATACGATCATAAACAAAAGTAAATGATTTACATAAATATAATATTTGAAAAAGGGGCAATACATTTACACTTCAAAAGACTTGCTTCAAAAATAATAAACGGAGGTAATTTTTTTATACTTCGTTGGCTTCAACGTTTGACTAAATTCTCACCTGATATTAAATAACCATGTAGTTTAAGATGCTAGACACACTGGACATAGACAGTTAGCAATTATCATGCGTAGCTGATGCAACACATACATATGTGCTTAGCAACATAGTTGGTATAGCCACAGACAGTAACAGGTAACTAACTTTGGCTTTCAAAAAGTCCTACCATCACGCTTTACTTGTATCACAATATTTTCTTTTACCAAAAATCCAAATCACTTTAATGAATCAGAATTACGTCGATATTCAAATAAACTCGCTTTTTTGAGGCGACTTTTGCGGTAATCGTAGGGAAAGAAATTCTTTCACTTTTCATCTATTGAAGCCAGTACGTCCAAGCTCTTATGAGGAGCCTCTGTAGTGTGAGTTTCAATCATTTAATATTTTTCAAAATTTATGTCGCTAATAACTTTGCTGCATGCTCTGCGATCCTGTGTTCAGGGAGTTATCAGCACACAAATAAAAAAGTCGTAGTCAATTAATAAATATAGACTTTTAAAATTGAATCTCTGTGAAAAGTTCTTCTCAATAGATTTCCAATTTGTGGTAGGAACAATTTTATGCGAGCCTAAAGAAACTTCCTTGCATTGTATAAAATAATTGTGAATATATCTTTGGTATATGTGAATCATTGTCGCCCTACACTAAATTCCTTCATCGAATTTATGAAGACGTCACACTCAAAAGCGAGCAAGCGAGAATGTTCAACATTTCTGGAATAAATCAACTGACTTCATCCTGTAATACTGGCAGTAATCAAAATATATCCTTAACCGTTTACGAATATTGTTCAAAAATGTTTTTTCCTGGATGTTGCGAATTTTTCGATATACAACATAGCTTCAATACGGCGTAGAATCTTTCATCGAGTATTTCTTCATTTATTCCGGTGGTTGCACCAAAAGGTTTAGCGATGGTATTATGACTTTGGAATATTCTTGTTTTTATCATATATGTGTTAGTGACAACACTGAGGAAAACGATATAGAACCAATTCTGTCAGTATTTATAAAATTAAATCATATTTGAGATACTTTATATATTATCTCCCTTTAAGATATAGTCTATGGGTTAATATTTATATTGGAATTATATTTTTATCTTATGCAGGTCTCTTTTCAAAAGACACGTAAATGCTCTTTCTGTTATATTTACAAGCATTAAGAAGATAAGTGAATGGCTGGAAACAACGTTTACATATTTTGTGCTGTATTTGTCGATATATCCGAACATAGCATGAAAGAAAAATAAAAACTTTATTGAATTTAGGCCCCAAAAAGGGGCTTTTAAACGTGAAAACTACTACCGGTTCGGATAACAACCCAGTTATCGAGATGACGGCATGAAACTCGATATGGTTTATGTTTTTAACATATTTAAAATACATTACACGTTACAACCGTTTTAGTGGATGCACACATTCACACATTGATCCACCCTATAAAATAGCCTTTTGAAACCAAAACTTAATCAACATGACGCTTAAACTGATACACCGGCACATCAATAATATGCTTTGGGATGTTATTATAAAACCTATAACTACTACCTAAAAAACTGTTACTGGTGTTGCTGAGTCTGAACGATGATGATGGGACAGTCTATCACAGTTCCTAATATTTAGATCATCAGATACCTCTACATGTGTTGTGGCAATTATACCCAAGTCTCTCTTAGGTTTAACATATTACTGTTTTAAGCAGTATCCTCATTCAACGGTTGGTTAGATTGTGGTGAAACGTTAAACCTACGAAGAATTAAGTTAAAAATGATATAAGTTTTAATATACTCAAAAATGATGTAGATTTAGAAGCGTTTTTGCAATTTAAGTTTTATAATAGGTAAGTATAAAAGGACGTGCAGCTCGGCGACTCGACGACGGAGCAAGATGAATTTCCGAGAGGACAATAGATGACGGCCCGAGAATCGGAACATACCTAATCTTAGGTTAGGGTTATGTCTTACTAGAGATGAATAGTGTTCTCTTCCAGGCTTCTCCAATTCATTTGTATTATAAAAGTCTTACAATATAGAGATGACAGTAAACTGAGCTTTTGTAGATTAATTTGATCCCAAAAACCGTTTAAATTATATTATTATATATATATATTAAAATAAGAATGAAGATGGAATCAATAGAAATTTAAACGTTAATGCGTAATAGAGAAATGTATAGAATTATGTCTCATTAAAAACTGTATTATTTTATCGTTATTAAAACAAAAAAAAAATACTGAATATTATTTCCAAGTTTGCTAACTAATTATAATGAGATGTTTGCAAATGCTGTGTATAATTTTTGTGTGAATACAAAAGGTAAATAATTATAATTTGGGGGTTGTTTCAGTACCTGTAATAACTCTAGCTTTCTAAGGGATTTCTCAGTATATTTTTTTAATAAAATGTATGTAACTTTGACATATACAACATTTTTAAAGCATTATACTCAATAATTAATAATGTATTTCTTAGACAACAAGCGCAAAGTTGCTAAGAATTTCAAAGTATCGTTCAAGACAGTTTTAAATAATGGATGATGGTGTCGCGTTAATTAATTGAACCGCTGGTGGCTTCTTAATTTATTAACTTCATAATTTGTCTGCATTTGGAATTAATATTTGTATTATACTACATGCATTTGCTGATAGTCTTATTATTCAATAGCTGTGCCCGCGACTCCGTCCGCATGGAACCTAATTTAAATAAACAATAACTAATAAAATCGTCTGAACGTATTAAGTCCATTTATTTATCTACTTTTATCTCATACTAAGTCACGTCCTCGTTAAAATTACAATAAGCTTGACAGAGTGAACCGATTTTAGTTAATTGCATGTGTTTTGTAATAAGTTATAAAATACAATTCAATCATTTTTAGAAATGTCCGTCCATCTGTCTGTTTTTTTTAACACTGCAATGTATTGCGTCCACGATAAAACCGCTCCAAAAAAACTACAATGCATATCCTCCAGTAACATTCAGTCTAGTTTCATTACAATGGATTCAGTCTATCGAAAGCTATTGTAATTTTAATGATGATGCGACTTAAGTACGATGGAAAAGTAGATAAGTGAATGAATTTAACACATACAGGTAATTTTATTAGCCACTAATTAGTCCGGTGAAGCTGTTAAGACCTTGCTGGGTCCATAGCGTAATCAGGTTAAAAAAAAAAATAGTCACTGTTGTTTTACGTTAGATTCCATGCGGATGGAGTCACGGGCACAGCTAGTCTTTAATATAGTGTTCAAATAATATACGATTTCTAGCGAGGAGACAGAGAGAGTTATTTACATATCTGTTACAAACCGTACACTGAAAATCACAACGTCCCTCGTAATTCATCTAAATTGTATTACAAAAGGCAATTTACAATTTATCATAGATAAATAGTCTAATAGTGAGATAACTTCAAAAAGGATCGAACCGAATATTGCGGCAGTGGACTATTACTAGTGTCGCAGTGAATTCATTTCGTGAAACGGTTGTTTTTATGTATTGATTTTTTATACATTTATATTTTTGAAGAGACTTCAAAGATTTTCTTGAAGATAATCTGAGAAAAGGCTACAAATGTAATTGGTCCAATCTAAGTAGGACTTAAATATTTATGAAATATTTGTTGCTTTCTTTAAGATACCTTTTTGAAGATAACCTTAAATCTCAGAATTAAATATAGAATAGTAAATACAGCAGTAAATATCACAAATAAATTGGCTAAATCATGAGATATCGTAAGACACCTGAAAGGATTGAATATTCTTATATTACGTTACGTACAATATACTTATAAGTTTAGTTTTATGATGTGACTTTGTTATAAACATAATAACAAAAGATAAAAAAAATAGGTTAAGGGTACTAAATAATTCTCGCCTCTGCGAAATTTGAAAAAATTGGTTGCCAATAATATTAGGTCTTTTTTTTATTGAAGCACGACAAAAGTTACTGCACTATGCCTGATGGTAAGCATAGTACAATCCAAAAACAGTGGCGACCACCGAGAAACAGATCATCCATCGTCGGTCGCCGCTGTCATGCCGGCCATAATGCCGAAAGTCACCCGGTACTGGGTATGCACAGGTTGATCCCGAAACGCGACGCGCAGAAGCGAGTCACTATGACGGGCTTTTTCGCAATATACATGGTGGTTGCGACCCAGTCGGGCTGTAAAACCCTACCACCCCGCTATCGCCATTGCCTCGTTCGTTGATCAGCAGGGTGCACCACGTGCAGGTGAGGTTGGCTTGGGTGTCTCAAGTCTTAAGATGTTACTCGACACCCCTTACACCCCACTCGACACCCTTTACACCCCACTCGACACCCCTTACACCCCAAAACCTATGAAAACCTATGAAATTGCCGTTTTGTATGAAAAAATGTAAACCAATTTTTTTGCATGTATTTTTTATTTGTATTAATAGAAGCAATCACCCATGCAATCAATGCATCTTTGACAACGCAGTGACAGTTTATTGATGTCATTCTTAAAGAAATCAGCAGGACGGGAGGCAACAAATTCTTCAAAGGCATTTTGTACTGCCTCTCGGGTATTGAATTTTTTTCCCGCCAAGTAGTATCGAAATTCTCGAAAAAGTAGTAGTCTGTAGGCGCAAGATCTGGTGAGTAGGGTGGAAGACGGAGAACTTCCAACCCCAGTTCTTGCAACTTGGAGACCGTCTGCTGTGTAGTATGAGGTCACGTGTTATTTAAGACCTAATAAAATAAATAAATCAATATTTCAAGCTAATTCGCTGACCCACTATCTGGTTTCTCATGACACTAAGTTCTATTTGATGTATATAGAGCAATGAAATTATAACTATTGGTTATGAGATATGTATAATTGGTTACTATAGCAACGGCATGGTTGTCGCTAATGCGTTTGTCAATAAATCCTATTAGGCAAAACGCGCTGTTCCGACGTAGTTATTGCCTGCGATGAAGCGATTCAAATGTAAACTGATTTAACTATATGCGTGTATTCCAACGCTATTTTCAATTAAATTTGCATAAAGATTTTCACTAGTATATAAACAGTTATTATGTATAACTCTAGGTGTTTGGTGTTCACGTTTTCAATTTTTAGCCTTATATATAACCTCAACTGTATTGAACTGTTGTTTACAATATAATTGAATTTAATAGTAGATACTAAATTAAATGTGATCCAATTTTTCTATTAGGTACAGAGAAAACTGTGTATTGCATTACTTTCCACTTATATTACACCATTTTTGATGTGTGTGTGTGTTTTGGGGTGTAAGGGGTGTCGAGTAACATCTTAAGACTTGAGACACCCAAGCCAACCTCACCTGCACGTGGTGCACCCTGCTGATCAACGAACGAGGCAATGGCGATAGCGGGGTGGTAGGGTTTTACAGCCCGACTGGGTCGCAACCACCATGTAGATGACGAAAAAGCCCGTCATAGTGACTCGCTTTTGCGCGTCGCGTTTCGGGATCAGCCTGTACATATCCAGTGACTTTCGTCATTATGGCCGGCATGACAGCGGCGACTGACGATGGATAATCTGTCTCTCGGTGGTCGCCACTGTTTTTGGATTGTACTATGCTTACCATCAGGCATAGTGCAGTCACTTTGTCGTGCTTCAATAAAAAAAAAATGTGTAATGTCTATAGGCGAGGGTATACCTGATTGTTGGCGTGGCGAGACGTGGCGACGCAAAACCCAAACTTTGCACTATTCACGAAACACACAAAAACATTTGCAACCCTAACTGTATAAACATAAGGTTCAAATTGCTTTGTCGGCCACTCGTTCTACTAGTGTTAACGTCACCCGCCGACGATCTAGCACCATTTGATAAATGCCGCTAAATACACCGCGCCAGCGCCTAGTTTAATTTTCGTAGTTTGTTTTTCACAAAAATGAAGATTTATGAAATAAAATAAATAAACAATCATTATTTTATAGAACGAATTTGTAATGCTTTATCTTTTCATTATGCCATAGATGGTTCCAGTCGTAATCTGCTCTTTTATGCGTATAACTTACACAAAACAATTTCGATGTTTCACATATGCCAGGTGTCTCGCGACGGCTCAATTTTTTTTAATTATAATTGTTATTAGTTTTCTTTATTTCATCACTCCTTTGACGTCCAGAATAGAACTCTCCTCAACTGTATCGTAGATTGCTTATATATCTTACAAAAAAGAAAATTTGATATTTCGAGAACGTAGAATTACGACATCCGTAACTTTTGAAGAGAATAAGTTAGTTATAAGCTCTTGTTACACCTGTAGGTGAATAAAATGCCATTTGCGGTAAAATAATTTTATTTTCTACACGTAAAGACAAAAATCAAATACAGCGTACGATGCTGTTGTCGCTATTCTATTGTTTGCCTTCGTAGGCTCTCTGATATCTAAAATGGAACTGTGCTCAGGCAGACTGTGACGCGCTTTATAAATATTCAATAAACGAAGGTGAAAGATTCTAGAAGAAGGCGGTATTACTCGAACGTTTCTATAGAGTTCAAAACAGGCTATTTTTTTTAACTTAATTTACGTTGTAATGCAAATTCCCACGGTCAATGGTGTTATTTACTACAGCTGCACTACAATGCCTGATATACATAACTGTTACAAAATACACTGAAAATAATATGAATAACTATTTCAGTAACAGACACATTTTATTTGATATCATTATAAACTCCCTGTAATATTTAACCAAACAATCAGACTATTATTGATTGTATGAAATTACATTCAACTGTAATAATCTGAACCGATCGTCCTAAAGTGAACGCAATTGCGAATCAAAGCGTGGATGGTGAAAATATTTCGCAGATTGGTCGCTCCGTGTGGCACATGATAGAAAGTAAACTGGAAAATAAATTTTGTGAGATAGTTTTTGTTATTTCTGCACGTCGTGTTAATTAAAGTTCAAAATCGACGTTTCAAACAAATACACGACACAAATTGGATGCACCGAGAATATAATAAAAGAACTAAGATACGTTGTTTTCGTTCAGTTGTTTATTTTGGTATCATACTGTATTAGCACTGTATATTACGAATGCTACTTAATTAACGGCACTATCACTTATGTATATCGAATTTTGAATTTTGGATATTTTAATGATTTTGATAAATACTGTATGCGAAATAAATAAATAATTATCCGTAATACTTTTAGAAATCACAAAGAAGTAGAAATTAAGTTAGGAGATGAAAACAACTAAGTAATAAATACGGCTCCAGGCCAGGGCTGATCACCAAATCTGCTCCTTAAGCTAATAATGATGGGAATTCGAGGTAACTTGTTCAGATGGTTTTCATTGTATGTTGATAATAGATGCCAAACTGTAGTTCTAAATGGTTACACATCCATCTCGATGCAGATTCCGTTAGGTGTTCCCCAGGGATCTTTCTTGGGTCCTGTTCTGTTTAACATTTTTATCAACGATATTTCTTCTTGTAAAATTCTTCTATATACCGATGACGTGACGCTTTCGCGTCCTCCCTAACGTAACTGGTTACCTCGCCTACGTGGATCCCTAATGTGGAGGAACATACGCCTTCCCTGTTGGACCTTCTGCTGACCTTTCATCCGGACAGCTATCGAGTTACCGTTGGTGCCCCTTTAGGCTCTTCAGAACATTGCCTGATCCGGAGTAACGTGTCTCTCTGGCGCCCACTACGCCCGCGATACGCGGGCTGCCGCCGAGTTTGGCACTATAGGTCAGCAGATTGGGATAGCATGCGAGCTTTCTTCGCCTCTTCCCTGGGGGCAAGTTTGCTTCTCACTGGACGGTCCTGACGCTGTCGCCAAAGCCGCAACCGGCGCCGTACTATAAGGGATGGACTTATTTATCCCTAATTCCGTAGTACCCGTCGGTGGCAAAACTCAACCCTGGTTTGGTCATTCCTGCAGAATGGCTAAACGCCGGAAGTAAAAATGCTACCAGGCCTGGGTTGACGCGATGGTGTCTTAGGATGTAAATACCAGTGCTCTCAAAAAGGAGTATAATGTTGCCTCCAGGTCTTACAAAAGAGCGATTGCTCTAGCAAAGTCCGCCTTCATTGGCAGAATTGGTAAGAGGCTGGTTCGTCTTTCCTCTGGAACTCGGGCATTTTGGTTTCTCGCCAAAGCCACCCTAGCGAACTTCAGTCTGCCATCGTTCCCACCATTGCGAAAGGAAGACAACTCGTTGGCCTACGGCGCAAAGGATGAAGCCGAACTTCTTGGCTGCTTTTTTGCGTCGAACTCGACTCTAGATGACAGGGGGGGAAGACTCCACCGAATTTAGCGCGTTGCAAAAGCTGCATGCCCGATGTGTAGTTTTTGCATAAACATATACGTAAAAAGCTCTTCTCTTTAGACATCGGAAAGTCGAGTGGACCTGACGGGATTCCCGCAATTGTGTTAAGGATATGTGCTCCGGAACTGGCTCCAGTTCTTGCGAGTCTTTTTCGGTACTTCTATTGTACAGGCGTTGTGTCAGTATCTTGGAAGTCTGCTTCTGTGCACCCGATCCCAAAAAAAGGTGACCGCTCAGAACCGTCGAGCTATCAGCCAGTCGCCATTACTTCCTTGCTTTCCAATATAATGGAGTCCATTATAAACTGCCAGCTCTTGAAGTACCTAGAGGAGAATCAGCTTATTAACGACTGGTGCGAGCTGGTGATCTTCTAGCCTTCTTGACACATCGATGGGTGGAGGCAGTAGAAAGTGAGACCATTGCCATAAGTTTAGACGTAGCGAAGGCTTTTGATAGGGTTTGGCACAAAGCGCTTTTGTCGAAGCTTACTTCCTTTGGACTTCCCGGAAATTTATGCAACTGGGTATCTAGCTTTCTCACTGGTCGAAGCATAAAAGCCACAGTCGACGGTGCGAGCTCTGAATTGAAACCTGTGAATGCTGGTGTCCCACAAGACTGTGTATTATCCTCTACTCTCTTTCTTCTGTATATCAATGATATGTTGCAAGATAGCAACATTCATTGCTATGCAGACGATAGCACTGCGGATGCTCTATACACTGGCTGGACTAATATTTTCTGGGAACGCGTCGTTGAGTGCCGGAATCAACTTTTGTCTGAAATGGAGACGTCACTCGAACACGTCTCGCATTGGGGTAGACAAAGCTTGGTCAATTTTAACCCTACTAGGACACAAGTTTGCGCATTTACCGCGAAAAAGATCAAATTTGACGTAATGCCCAGTTTTCAGGCTCGGCGGTGACATATCGAGTGACGTCCAAATTGGCGGTCATTTGGAGGGCAAAGCATTGTTGGCCTCCAAAAAACTATGTGTCCTTAATAGGGCAAGACAGTATTTCTCACCAGAATACCGTTTACTATTCTATAAAGCGCAAATCCGCCCACACATGGAATACTGTTCTCACCTTTGGGCTGGAGCGCTCAATATCAACTGCTTCCGTTTGACCGCATCCAGCGTAGTGCAGTTCGAATCTTTGGCGACGAGGTATTATCCGTATTATCGCGTTCTTTATCGCATTTAACACGGAGAGTGTTCAGAGGAGTTGTTTGGACTTTTACCTGCCGCTACATTCCACCATCGTACTACCCGCCTGAAACTTAAATTTCATCCACACCACCTCGATGAGTGGAGGTCTTTCACGGTGAGGTTTTCAAGGTCGTTTCTGCCTCGTACTGCGACCCTGTGGAATCGACTCCCAGCGGCGGCGTTTCCAAGCAACTATGAATTGCAAACTTTCAAGAAGCGAGCGTACACTTTTCTTAAAGGCCGGCAACGCACTTGTGACTCCTCCGGTGTTGCAAATGTCTATGGACGGCGGTGATCACCTACCATCGTGACCCGTCTGTTCGTTTGCCCCCTATAATATATAAAAAAAATCCTTAATATTCTTTAACCAGTTAAAACCATTTCAGGATGGTTTAAATTAGTATCACATTAATAAATTACACTTGAATGTTGATAAATGCCATGTAATATCGTTTTCGGTAGGTCTACTCCAATTCTACACAATTATAAAATTCAAAATACTATATTAGCTAGAATTAACACAGTCAAAGATTTGGGTGTTATATTCGACTCTGAATTCGTATTCGCGAAGCTCGTGGATAATATTGTAAAAAAAACTTCAAAAGAGTTAGGTTTTGTACTTATATTATCAAATGTGTTCAATAGTGGTAGAGCCAAGCTGAAGCTATTATTGTTTTCAGCACGAATGGGTCGGCTCGTCCGGGGAAGCACCACCCTCTCACAGAAAACCGACGTGAAGTAACAGTGCTTGTATTGTTGCATTTCGTTCGGTCAGTGAGAGAGCCGGAAACCCACCTACCCTCCCCTTCCCCTTCTTCCTTCTCTTCCTGTCTCCCCCCCCCGCCCTCCTTCCAAACACAGGCTGGCAACGCACGTGTGACTCCCCTGGTGTTGCAAGTGTCTATGGACGGTGGTGATCACCTAACAGCAGGTGACCCATTTGTTCGTTTAGCCTCCTATGATATAAGAAAAACAGAATTTAAACACACCAAAAACTCTTAAAATATTTTATTGCTCTTTCGTGTGAACTCATCTTGAATATGCATCCCTAATTTGGAATTCTTTCTACAGTATATATAACAGTCATATTGAACAAATACAAAAACGATTTCTTTGTTACCTACAGTTTAAATCTAAATCACGTTTACCAAACTACACATTACGCTGTAAAAAAATCATATACTTCCATTGTATAAGCAAAGAAAAATAGCTGATATATACCTTTTTTGCATACTCAGTGTTATAATTGATTCTCCGGAATTGAAGAGTAAGATTAACTTGCGCGTACCACCCGCTCTGCTCTGCCCTTCTGCTTTGCTGCTTTCTCGAACCAAGTCATTTTGACTGGTGTCTTACCAATTTATTATGAACTGGTTTTTACATATTTCAGTTGTTAGAATGAACTGGATTTAATTTTGATCGATAAAATAATATGCTTAAATTCCTTAAGATATAGATATCTTAAATACTGGAGTATTTATGCATTAAATACGAAGTTTAAAGTTTTCAGTCCAAAAAGTTCTTAATAGATCTTGAAATATGGTAAAATATTAGCAATTGCTAAAATTGGATTTATCTTATTTTGAAACGACATATTTACTAAAGGAGACGGTAAAGTATACGAGATAATATTAACTTAGGTGTTTGAATGACGTGATTAAAAATAAATTCGCGATGTACTCCAGGGTCTTTCCAAAATCAACATCAAAGGATAGTACAACTCTGCTTATTTCCATAACGGGCGGTTCTGCAAACATTTGAAATGAGCCTTTCAATGGGATTGCTCAGTTTTTTTTTATAAAGCTGAAAACCGGTTCTACTCGCCTGAAATCCGGTTTTTTATTATGTAACCGTTTTATAAACTAGGCATTTGAAAGGTTTTTTTAATCTAACTCATTTGAATAAGCTTCTGTATGTATATATTTTTTTATTGAAGTGGCTGAATTGTATTTAATGGTGATTACAACGGAATCTATAAGCTCCCTATAAGGTCACCATGACCACTAAAATACAATCCGTCACCATTCGCTACTGTTATATCGCAAGATATATAGTTGTGGTGGATAAGTGGTTTGACCGATCGAATGTAATTCGATGTCCGTTGGTTCAAACGCTATGATGACGCTAATGTTTTCAGAATTCGTCAGCAATTACTAATTTAAATCGGTAACCTTATCGGCTGATGAATAAAAACATAGTGAGGAAACTTGAACTTGACAAATGTTCTTATAATACTATTGTGTATTGGATAATATAGAACTGGGGATTCCTTCGACTTTGAAATCATCAATACGACGTAGGCTGGAAATTATTATATGATTATGATATCAGATTATGTCCATACGTTCCTTAAGGAAGTGATCTATGACCTTGCAGTGGGTCTCTTAAATCAAAACAAATAAAAAATTCTTTGTTCAAGTTAGGTCATATTAAGTCACTTATGAACATCATAACTACCACAGGTTCGAAAAACAACCCAGTCATCGAGAAAAACCGGCAAGAATAGCGATCTGGTCTATCCTTTCATTATACATAACATATTTTTATAGATTAAATAGTTACATTGTCGGTGGATGCAGAGAGAGGCATTATTTCCGGACGTTCATATATTGATTTTTTTTATATCATAAGAAGCAAACGAACAGGCGGGTCACTTGATGTTAGGTGATCACCGCCGTTTATAGACATTAGCAACACCATGGGAGTCGCAAGTGCGTTACCAGCCTGTGTATTGAGGATAGGGGGAAAGGGGGAAGTAGAGAGGAGAAGGGAGGGTAGAGGCGGTGGGTTTGATGATGATGATGTTGTAATACAACTGGCTATCGGATATATAAAAGCCCAGGTTGGTTCCGAGAGAGTTATTTAAACACGGCGTGCGCTGACACTACTGAATTGTACTTGAATAAATTAATGATTTTTATAATCACAAAAGGTTTTTCATTTGTTTAATATATAAAATAAATATCACTATCACTATATAAAACAATGTCCTCTCTCATGTCTGTCTGTTCGCGATAAACTCAAAAAGTACTAAATGGATTTTCATGCCGTTTTCCCCAGTACATAATTTTAGCGGGGTGGTAGGGTTTTACAGCCCGACTAGGTCGCAATCACCATGTACATAGCGAAAAAACCCGTCATAGTGACTCGCTTTTGCGCGTCGCGTTTCGGGATCAGCCTGTGCATATCCAGTACCAGGTGACTTTCGTCATTATGGCCGGCATGACAACGGCGACGATGGATGATCTGTCTCTCGGTGGTCGCCACTGTTTTTGGATTGTACTATGCTTACCATCAGGTATAGTGCAGTCACTTTGTCGTGCTATAATAAAAAAAAACAAAGTGATTCATCAGGAATCAGGAATATCATGGCGTGATAACGTCCGACTGGTATGCTAGTCTAATATAAAATATATTAATACCTTGCAGTCAGTCCGTGTTAAGATGACATTCTAGAGTCATGGGGCTAAAGATATATTTTAACGGAACATGAAACATGACAAACCAAAATGTTACTGTGATGAGTTTATTACCATATCTATATCCATACAGTCGGAGATAGATATCCTATCAACTATTTGAGTATCAGATATTCACTATACTGATCAAATCCCAAAAGCGACGAATTGTAGTGTATCACTATTATAGAGTTTTAATTATCTTTATGAGTGTCAAAACCTCTTTTGGACCATTTTTATTATTATTAAATTTTTTCTTAAATGAAATAGTTCCAAATAGTACATACGAATTAAAATTATTGTGTTTATCTCTCTACGGAAATGAGAAATCCTAACTAATCTCGCATCTTCGAAGCGTAACCCGAAATATGAGTAGAATGTATTCCATATCGCTAACATATGGTACAGAGGGTCATTTTATTCAGTACACCTAAATAATGAGGGTACACACATCGCATATATTATGTAGATGACTTTTATTGTGAACAAGCTTTTCGCAGGTATGTTTATTACGGAAACTCCCTATTTGCTTGTACGTAATACGGAGTTTAAAGTATATTTTTATTATAGAGTTACAATATTTACATGAATTTTATGAATATGTAGGGTGGAATTGATTTTTGTCGCTTCCAACGTCACAGATAAATGTTTTATAGTAGGAACATCGTCATTCTGTGACGTGCAGTTGTGGAAAGCGGACGCTTAGTACATACTCTTATATTCCATTTCACTATTATAAGTATGTGTTAATGTCTTATGGATTGTTTTTATTCGCAATTTAATTGATTTACAAAACGGTTTTATTTCAAAGGCTTTTATTGTATAAAAAAAACATGATTACTAACTAATTTTATATTATTATTAATTGATATATGTGTTCATTTTTACCGATTTAATACAGAATTTCTTTGAAAATGATTATATTAATGCATGAGAAGTCTACATATCAATTTAAGTATTTATCTATTATTTTACAAAGTAAGCTATTCCTATAAAGGCAAATAAACTTTATCCACTCTGTAGTCCGGTGAAGCTGTAAAGACCTTGCCAGGTCAATATTGTAGTCAGTTCGAAAAGGAAATAAAATCCACCCTTTTAAAATACGTCCCTACTTCACAAACGAGACGTAATATCTATCTCATAGCTTTCATTAGGAGAAATGAAACACCTGGTCAAAGCTACGTTCAATGTAAGAAACTGGGGAAATCAATAAGGAAAAATCCCGTGGGAGATGTATCAATTACTCCACTAAATTGTCCCTTCTGTCTACACTAATAGAATCCATTTTGATAATATCTATAGGCAAATACTAGAAAGTCGATTATTTATTAAGAGTCTGTGGCATAAATAATTGAAGATTTATACAAATTTAGATTTTTTCAGATCCTTTTATACTTTCGAAGACAAGCTGAAAATCGTAGCTGAATAAAGTGATATATATTAAAATTATGCTGAAATACTTAATTCGATTTATTAAAACATTTTATTATAGTT
>JACEII010000041.1:893422-929254 GCA_014332785.1 Antheraea mylitta
TACTTATAGGTTTTATATTTTTTCTTAAATATTGCGCAATTTTATCTAACCTTCCTGCATCCGTACGTCGACCTAACGAATCGACCTGTGTTATAGCAGGTTACATGTAATGTATGCTCGAACGTTCACGGTATTCTCAGTTAAAGTAGGCTATGAACCACGTAGAACTTAAATCACCAGCATTTCGAATTTAAGAAAACACTAGTAATAGTATGTTGCTGGTCTCATGAACTAATGAGTAGGTATCGGAAGTTGAAAAAAATTGCCACTGGGTGACAAAAATTCCACTAATGATCTACATGCTTCAACAATATTGCGGTTTTTTTTTTGCCAAAAAGTATTATACCAAGATAGTGATTGTCATTTAAGTATGAATCACAAACGCGTTTCAAATACTAAAGATATCTATTTTAGGAATATCTGATGGTAATTCCTTATTTCTGTTGCTTTCTTGGTAGCGATATTTCCACTGACCTAACTTTACATTATTATAACGATTTTCCTCATACTTCAAGGATTTTTTTACACTAATTATTTTTTCCTCTCGCAATTTTATTTTTATATACCTTTACGATTTCTATAGTCGTAAGTAATTATTATAAGCCTAATTCTGAAATAACATATTTTCTTTGTATACACAGTTTCAATCAAATAAATAGCTAATAAAGGATTTAATTCAAATAATTATTGTCAACTTTTAAAAGTTATTAATAATTCATATTTGACTTCTAAAATTATTAAATATGGAATGACATACATCTATATTATTTGTAGAAAATTTTATAATAATCGGTCAAGCCCTTTTTGAGCGAAATTCAGACAAACAAACATTGTCACAAAAAATATATTGGGATCCCTGCCCTCCTTAATACAATACACAATATCTGAGAGTAAAATTAAGCATACAGACAGAACTCTGGATTTATTAATATAGATGTCATATAATATGTGTATGCTTCATACATGCCACATCTAACGTGTTTGTACGCATTTTAAGGGGTGGAAAAGGGAGTAATAAAGTCATATGAACGAAAGGATATTTTACGACAAACCGTTCCAAGAATATACGAGTATTTTAGCAGAGAACACGCTTCTGACTGCCTTTTACGCATGAGGTAGTCTCATTTTCATACCTGCGTTGGAGGAATCTCGCAGTGATTCTGTCCTTTACAACCGCGTGTTAATTTGTTATATTAGTGGTTACCACAGGTCGTTCCCATACACTTAATATGAAATTAGTATACATATTTCAATTATGCTGCAAGTAATTATATGAAATAGTTAAAATTAATTAAAGTTTGACATAATAAACCATTGTTTAAATATATAAGGATCCAGTGTTATGATGTTTGTCCACGAAGAACTCGGAAAGTACTTATCGGATCTTCATGAACGTTGGTATTTATGTATAATTTGGTCCAACTTGAGAGATAGGATAATCTATATTTCGATTAATTGCCTCAATACTTTAAAATTAAAAGCTAAATGATTGTTAATAATTATTATTGTTATAAATTGTATGTTTTATCAGTCTCGAACAGATGGCACTTTAAATTGGTTTGTCGATAGAAAAGTGTAGTGAAGTGTATAACTGTTCTAAATATCACATGGATGGCGTCACGTTTTAATTTTGAATTTCTTTTTCAACTCCGCTTTATTATATTGTCAACGTGATTTACTCAATGTAACATGTGAAAACTGAGCCACAGCAACGCGTGGCCGAGTCAGCTAGTAACAATATAGATATTACTTAGATTAGAACTGTCCTGCCGAGCTGTATGCTTGAATAAATCAATACAAACAAAATAGAGATATGCTGGGAGACTATAAATTTGGGATTATATGCACATATTTTTATGTGAGAAAACCACAAACGAAATTTTATTTCATTCAAGCCTAGACGCTAGATAATTCGAAAAACAGTTGTAGGCCATTTCATCTTTTTACTATCGCAAATTGCTCCACTAAACTACAACAGAATTCACCTGAACAAACATAAAAAAAATCATCAAAATTTTTCCAGCAGTTTAGGAGGAATTCAGTCATATACACACGACAAGAAGAATTATATATAAAGATTATATTTGGGCTGTATTGTTTACGAATTAAACAAATAACGTAATATAATTTAAGAGATTTCTTTTTCAATAAGGGATTATAATAATAAAATAACTCCATCGAGAACCTAATTATTTAGTCTATATTGTAACTCGGATTCTCTTAATCCAGTATTGTCTTTCAAATTCAATACCTTACAATTTTAAAAATAAATAAACATTAAGTAACACTGATTTTCCTTTGACAAATAAAATATGCCCGAATCAAACGTTCTCTCGAAAAATGTATTTTTAATTAAGGCTTAATAATGTAACGTTAATAAGTAATTTATAAAGCTCTTTAATATAGTAATTTACAATACAGCGTAAATATTATTTTATTCGGAATTTATATGTAAATTTAATATATAAAAAAATTGGTTATTTTACGTCGTAAATAAATTAAATACTTTATACTTCGACATCTCAAAATTTCATTATATAAAGATGTCTGCGTCGATGAAAGATATAATGAAGATATTTATCTGTGGTTTAAAACATATTTTCGAAGTATTTCTATTTATATCGGCATAATTAATTATTCGTTTTAAACTCCAAAGGCAATTTCGCTTTCTGATACTAATCTTATATTAAAAATGACATTCATAAAGGATATACTAAGGTTGAAATAGTGAAAACAGTTAAGGTGAATAGGCATTTAATAAGCAATAAGTCTGTCTCAAACGCGATAACTATAAATTTGAGAAAATAAACGATTTTACTAGAAGTAACAACGGCTGCCTGTACTCGAGTATTTGATTTTCATTAAATGTTATTTTAAACGTCTTACTTGTGAGATTATTTTAAAGATTTATTAACTTTCTATATTATAAAGGTTTACGCGAGTTTTTGAAACTAATATAATTTAAATTATTTTTAAAGTAAATTACAACTTGGAAGGTCTTTGAATAATTATTGTGAATAATAAATTTATATTTTAGCGATTGAATATATTATAGTCATACATTACTTGTTTACGCTCCTTGTGCTCGCTCGTTATGCTTGCTCAGCTTTTCTTAAGGTCTAGAAGCCCGAATCTCGGGCGTATTTTGACTGTCAATTACAGAAAAGCAATCAAAACTTTTACTATTAATTTTTTATCACATATTTATATTTTAGAAATTCACAGAGTTAAATGCTGTTGAAGTAGAGAGGAAAAAGAGCGTGCCCATCTTGTTACAATTGTCATCATCCTGGTTATCTGAAAAAAAGGGTAATTCTGAATTAGTGCAAATATCATTTTGGTAGAAACCAGGGAAAATGAAAAATACATTTTTCTGCGAAAAGGCGGCTATTCAAAAAACAGTTAGATTTTTTCAGTTATTTGTGAACGGTGTCAATTTTTCTTCAAATTGAAAAATTGCATATTTCTATTATTTGTTTGCCAAGAAATTTATGCCAAATTATAAGAAGAGAGGTCGATAACCTAAGATTTCGTGACACACGCTTCTGACAAAGTAGTTTCGAGAAAACCGCGTTTAAGCTTTTGTTATATTTCAGATTGTCTAACTGTTAAAGCAGAAGATATAACTTATATTCCTATATCCTATTCCTATATTCAATATTCTTGATTATCCAAACTATCGGAATAGGAAGAAAAATATTTTTCGATTTTTTCGACTTTTTAGACTAGAAGAATATCCCTTAAGGATAAGGATAGAATATCCTTTAAATCGAAATGTATTTTTTATTTAGTTAAAGCGTTAGTCTAGGCAATAATTAGTCTCTAATCTTCACAGTTCAACTAAACTTTATCCAACTAAGTAGCAGTGTAATAGATTTATGGAAAAGTATAGAGATGAAGCAAATTCATCTCTCAGCAATAATTAACTTAAATTAAGTTTTACTCAGTGTCAAATGAATTGTTGAAATTTGGTAGCGTTCGAAGAAAAAAGGTACATTGTAAAGTATATTCGTCAATGTTAGGAATATACCATTTTACTGAAGAAGACATTGGAATGTCTATGAAATATAAAAGATGGAACAAGACGTGGAAAATCCAAAAACTTAATAACCGTCAGACGAGTCTGCGTTTGTCACAGCTAACAATCAGTTGGAGACGCGGGATTTATTACTAGACTGTTGTTTCCAGGCAAACAATCTTAGAGAAGAAGAGATCTTATCAAGGTACTTTTATACGTTTACTTGAAGTAATGAAAGTTTTATAGACCCGAGTAGCTGATATAGTACAAATTAATGTATAGTACCAAACCGGCCGCCGACATTTGCGATTTGCTTATTTTTGATAGCATAAGGGATCGGGAGGATCCGAATATGTAGGTCTGATAGGTGATGTAATCAACTAAGCTACTATCGTCCTACACTCCTAGTAGCAAGCCACTATAAGTATATAAACAGCAACACCTGTGTCTACTATAGCGACGTGACTGGCGACGCAATCAATAGGTTCATCCATCGGGCCGTGGATTCTCCGCCGCGAGCCATTGTGGATTATAATTTAAAAATGGCTATAAAAGATGATAATAAAGACGCCATAAAGGCAATAATCTTAATAAAAATAATAAAATACCCCAAGTATAATAGTTAGGTAAAGGAATAGTAGTTGATCACATCTAAACCGATCTAATATGATTAATAAATTAAATGAAATTAGAGATACGTGTTGACAAAGAGTCTGCAAAAAAACACAACAAATTAATTCCGCTATAGACTATAAATGACCCCACTTTGAGATATTTTAACTGCTACCCATGTAATAAGGAAACCAGAAGAGATTTAAAAATACATATATAAATGTTAATGTAAGCGTGAGAGGGGGTAAGAGCATTGCTTACTTTTGCTCAGCAGGGGGAGGGGGCAGTCAAATTACATAAATTCTAGTTATGTAATACATCTACAGCCCCATATTAGATTAAAGATCAGGAAAGATCATTATTTTATTTTCAGGTATGGTTTAATAGTCTAATTTTAATCAAAGCTATGGAATTCCGAATCCTCTGCAAGATTTTATCACAGTCGTACTATTTTCATACCTACACACTCGGTAAGGTTACAGTAATCGTTTTCTGTGACCCAGTTACTAGGATACTTTTGACAATATACACTACTATATACGCCATTCTGTTTAGAGCTTTTTGTCAGATTGTCAACTGGCATGATTTTTTTTTCCAAATATCTACGCTATTGACCCAGCAAGGTCTTAACAGCTTCACCGGACTAGCAAGGCGAGCGCTTAAGGCACTCAGCCGATTTCATTATGGCAACCAGCTCAAGGGTGCACAGCACACCTCGGCTTGGCTGTTGCCTGTTGCATGCAAAATCGCGACCTATCTTAGCTAACCTAGCTAACTATTCATATATGTATGAGTTGTTGAAACATATATGTGTACCAAGCATACACGCCTCAACAACTCCTCCATATATTTATTATCGGAAAATTGAGAGTTTTTCAGTTCGATAAGGGAAAAAAGTAAACCCTTTCACTTTCATGTGTAAGCGTGTAGGCGTGCACGTGTGTGGGGGTGGTCGTGTAGTATTGTAGCAGTGATGTATATTTGTGTGTCACCGTATCGCGTAAGCAACGCACTCAAGGGCTCCCTACCGAGGGATCGAACCTAGGCTTGAGCCGCTGCCGTGGGAGGCTTAATCGGGTGCAACTGGCATGAATATTGGGACTCTGTTTGGTGTTGTCTTTATATAACAATGATTAGTAAATAAAACGTGTCTCTTTTTTTCATAAAAGACCCATAAGTGGCCCAAAGAAGAGTACAACTCTGTTGGAACTCGGTCATAAGTGTAGGTGGTACAACTTCGCTGAAGCTATAACTGGTTTCAGCATGAATAGGTCGGCTCGTCTGAGATAGTACCACCACCCTTTCACAGAAAATCGTCTACGGACGGTGGTGATCACTTAACATTAGGTGACCCACCTGTTCGTTGGCCTCTATGATATAAAAAAAATGTTTTAATAATTTGTTATCTACTGTGAAAAAATAATACATTGTTTAGTTTCTATAAATAGATAGTCATTATTATAATTTAATCTAAATTTATATTTGAACAAAGCAGTCTAGTGAAGCTGTAAGACCTTGCTAGGTAATAGCATAGTCAGTTCGAGAAAGAACATTTGAACAAATTTAGAATTCATTAATCTTTAATAATGCAAAATTCAGAAATGTTATTTCTGATTTCTGAATAAGAATCAGACGAAATTCATTTCATAATAAAATGTTATACTTTCGTAGGCGGCTTTTAGATTATATGAAGCTTTGAGAATAGACCCTTAGAACCTAAATCGAATAAAATTACTCCTAAAAGTAAATCCTAGCTCACACTATAATGCGATGAAACAGTAAGGCGAGTTTATATATTTAAAAAAAAAAAACACTATTATACGCGTCTGTTACTGTACTGTGTGATTCATTATCATTTCCATATAACTCCATACGACGTGCTTACGTCTAAATGCGAAGTATGGGCACTTATACTTATTTTTTATAGTTCATGTTATGAGAAAATGAGCTTTTTATGATTATATTTGATTCGTATCTTAAAAACATAAACATATATAGACATTAAGGGTAAGACAGATCATAGCCTAAATTATACTATACATAAGTTTACACAACAGTTCATGTTGTTTATTTGTACAAGTTTGTAAACAAGAAGAATAAAGCAAATGCACTGCGTATTTCACTAAAGCTTATGAAAAAAATTAGAAGTTATAGAAGATCTGAGAAACCTGTATTTTTATAGTTCCAACTCCAAATATGATTCACAGGATTCATTTTTATATTTAACAAATTATTAAAAAATAAATGTATAGTATTACTCCCTATTTTATTAAGTACTAGCTGTGCCCGCGACTTCGTCCGCGTTGGTCCTTATAGAAAAACCGGGATTAATAGTCATTTTCACTTAATAAAGTGAAGTGTTATAAGGTTGTATACGACATAGTCGATGCAGCCAGGATGCCAATAAATACTAAGTAATTACTTCCACTCTTTATTTGCCCAGAGTTACGGCTTACAGTACGTTTTACAAAAGAATGCGTAGATAACACTGACATCTTGCCTTTTACAGGCCGAACTATATAATTTATAAGACGAACTATGTAACTCAAAGCAATTACCATTTTCTTATAATTCTGCTATATGTTTTAAGTAACACAACGATAATAATTAATGAACAAATTAATATTATTTACGTAATCAATTCTATATAAAATCATTGTTATATCAGTGTTATTTATGTATCTGAAATATGTGTATGTGTGTAGAGTAGAGACATCTAGCCCTTTATAGGTCAAACTATTGAAGTCAAAGCAACTACTATTATTATCAACTAATGTTGTGCAAGTAATAAATGAACAATATCAATTCCTATTGAAATCTATATAATTATAATAATTCTCATTTATGTATCTTTAATAAAATGGCGTTAGTGTTAATGTGTCTCTCTTATGTGTTGGCGCTTGGCGCTAGTATTAATGCGTATCTCTAATATGTAGCGCTAGTATCTCGAGTCTTGAATGACGAGCGGTACCGGAAGTGGGTAGCTAACAGAAGTTACTTTTCACTTGTATTTAAGTCACGTCGTCACTAAAATTAGAATAACATTTGATAGAACGAACCGATTTTAATAAAGCAAAGATTAAATGTTACTCGAAGATATACTGTGATTTTATTTTTTAATAGGTTATATCGTGAACGCAGTACTCTAGCACTGACGAGTGTTTAAGAAAAACACAAACAGATATTCCTAGATACCTTCCAGGTATCATTTTTTTTTTAATTTACCATCTTACTATATGTAGAGATATAGTTACTAAGTATAGAGGGAATTTAATGTAAATTAAAATTGCTGTATACAGTATATGTATTCAAAGGATATTCGAGAATATATTACACACATATTTCAAATAATTTATCTTAATCTTAATGAGGATTTTTTTGTTATAAATTATTGTATGGTTTTATTTTACCAACATAGAAAAAAAAATCTAATCAAGATTTTATAGTGTTATAAATCAATACACTGAATCAAGTCGATGTGTAATATCGATTTTTATATGTCTAAAATTGATTATTCGATCTCAAATCTTCATTCCTATGTACTAGATAAAATATAATTAGATTTGTTTTAATGCCTACCCCATAGTCAAATTATTACAAGCTGTGTGTGAAAATGATGTCCTAATATACATAAACACAGATTAGAGTCCCGACATAAAACATTTTAAAAAACACAAATCGAATTACAAGATCCTTTTTGAAAACAAATGTTTCTGTGTATACTCAAATTCTTTTTTGTTACTCTTAGTAACACATATGCCGTAACTTACTTAACGTTATAAATATAGGTAATTCCAGCAAATACTTACTCAATTTTGAAAATTCATATACAAAGTTGTTTGTCTGTATGATGACATACCTTATATTGTACTTTTATTATGTTAAATTGCAATGAAAGTGAACGATGTGTAGCTAACAGTTATTAATGTTATCTAAAATTAAACATAAATACTTAGAGATATAAATGATATTAGTTTTTTTGATATATTTTTTTTCATTTTTAGCAGCCGATCGTCTAGATTATTACTGCCATTTTCGTGCTATAATATTGTAAGTATCTTGTAATAATTATAATGTTCTAACAAGATGGTGGCCCCTTGTTAGAACTTTTTAGAGAGTTTTTGTGGCATCTCAGAGTTCATGCCTCGTAAAATTATCTTCCATCTACTTAACTTTAATAAACTATATTACGTAAAATGCCAACAATGTTACAAAATAAATAATCAAATAACACAAGATTATGTAGACATGAAAGTCAGTACAAGACAGACTAGGCCCCGCCAAGTACTCCTTTTGACGAATTTCTATTGTTTCTTTGTTGTCATGTCAAATTTGTGATATATTTTTCATAAACTTTACTGAACATATAACATTTACGTATGAAATAGGTACATAAAAGGGCATATATCTAAATATTTCGCTGTATAAAGATGTAGTAATGCTGTAGTTAACGCTCGAGTCACCCCGTAAATAAACGATAGCTTATTAAGCCCCTTCAAAACGAATTCTGTAACTCTGCGGACAGCACAGAGTCGAATTAAGAATTACGTTCACGCCTAACATTTTTTATTACATTTTATATCTAAACATTTCTTAATACAACATAAAAAATCTCATTTGATTGTCAAAATTCACAGATAAAATACGTCTCGTTTTCAATTTCAATAATTTATATTAGTTTATTGATTATTAATCAAACTGATATCGAAACTTTTGCAACATTCGAGACTCGGGCTGAGTTTGTATAAGTCAATTCACCGCATTTAAATTTAATATAATTCTTACTAATATTATAAGCACGAAAGTGGGTTTGTTTGTTACGCTTTTACGGCTTAACTTTACTAACTTTTCATCCCATAAAATGAATTGTTTCCGAGACATAAATGAAAATTACATTAACTCGAGTGAAGCCGCTAACAAAACCTAGTTTCGATTATTTGTAGCATAATAAAAAACTATTTCTCCTTGACTTTTTTAACCCTTTTACTACAATCTCACCTGGTCTTAAACAGCGTCCATGGACGTAGGTTCGAATTCTTGAAGCTGAATCGGATCTACTGATGAAGGAAATTATCATGATGGAACAATAGGATGGAGGTAGAATTTTATCTAACCGCGCCTAAAACATTAAAAAGTTATGCCTAAGGTTGTAATATCCTAAGCATAGAAGAGGAATAATTGCTAAATAAATGCTAAAAAAGATTTGCGAGAAATTTGATTTCAGCTTGAGTTTGTTAGCGAGTTTAGACAAGACCTAACTCCATCTATAAGTTCTTATTGATATATTTCCTTTAAAAAGTGAGGTAAAATACAATTTTACATCACAAGCTCAAGTAAACATCATTTAATTAGGGCAGAATGCTCTAATTAGCGGTTATAATTTGAGATGTGTACGGTTTGCGGTGAACTAACTCACCGCATCGTATTCGGGAGCACGCGTTAATGGAAGGCAAAAACTGTTATTATCTGTGAATAATTTTGTATGAATAAATTGTATTTTATTTTTATGTTTATTTATATAGTATAGTTTGTAATGCTGTTTGATTTTGAAAATGTTAGGTTGTTGATATTATCTGTAACTAGCGGACCCGGTAGATGTTATCTCACCCTAATCATAAAAAAATCTTGACAAATTATATACCTAAAGCTTCCTCATAAATCACTCTATCTACTGGAGAAAACCACACGGAAATCCATGCTGTAGTTTTTGAGTTTATTACGAACGGACAGACAGACATACGTGACAGAGAACTTTGTTTCATATTATAATATGTAGTGATATGTATTGTTAGCAAAGACTAATAAAACTGTCCGTACTATTGACCTGACACGCCATTGGTCGAAAGTTATTGGCAGGTGAAGTTATTAAAGGTAACTTAACTGAATGCTATAAAAGAGGAGTTGGTCGAGTCATTCGGGAGATGGCCCTATCGTCCCATGCGTTCAAGGTCGTCCGAGAGTGCCACCTATTCCGACCTACGCGACGATGCGCTATTTTAGCGCTCCGCCGATCAATAGAGTGGATTAATATGTGAACGATGGTGATGTCTGGAATTGACTCCTCTCTGTGCATCCACTATGCGATTGCTTGATGTATTGGAACTATATGTGTTTAAAAAATGTACCCTATTGAGTTTCTTGCTGGTTTTTCTCGATGACTGGGTTGTTTTCCGAACCGGTAATGGTTTTTACGGTATGGTTCGTGAGTGTCTTATTAGGGCCTAAAGTATTTTTGATTTGATTTGAGTCATTTTATGTTAGAAGGAAAATAGTACACAGATGTTCAGTTGCCTTTTATTATATGTAAGGTTATTATCATCATACAACAGTACATCTTAGAGTTTGTCGGTTGTAATACATAGAAGTCTCTCTGCACACATCTATGAAAATTATATAACTCTGACGCCATAATCACCGTACGTGCTACTATAAAACTTATACTTCAACCTATTATATCCGTCAAATACTGCAACTCAGGGTTGGAGTCTAGTGTCAAACATTTGGTAATTATATAATATACAGTTACTATTGACTTGCGTTTGTACTATTGGCTACTGCTGATCCGTACTAATGACTGGCTACGATTTAGTCCATTTTGAGAAACTATTGGCTCTACACGCATCTTGATTATTATTGGTTGTCAGCTTTGGCTGAACGCCTTAAAAGGTGATACTGATACTAGATACTGGGCATCTTAACTCAGACAGTTGGGCTAGTCACATCTACACAGAATTCATAACTGTCTTCAGTGTTGCATTTCTATATCGGCTAAGGTTTTTACGCGATTGGTCTTCGTGGATCGATCGATCAAATCGTAGCCATAAAGTTTCATGAATGATGTCATACTTCACATAGACGACATTTTACACAAGACTTAGTCTACTATCTATGATGTCTCTTTGTTAGACTTGCCAATATATTACTACATATTGCCAATATACTCGTATATTACCAATGGATTGTGAATAGACAACCGCTATATTTCTAAATGGGTATTGAACTGGAATTCCCGAGATAGGTGGAGACGTGATAGAATTTAGCAGAGTTAGGGAAGATTGGTGCTGGTGGAGGCTAATAAGATTAGGCTTTCTTGGAATAAGGTGAAACAAAGCCATCGACCGACCGAGATAGTTAAAATGTGTCTGCTCTCTGCCTCGAAAGTTTGGGGAGATACTATTGGAAGAGACAGAGAGATCGTGTAATTAATCTAGGATGAAATGTCGATTTCAAATATCGAAAAATCTCTCAGTGTTATTACAAAAAAGTTAAATACTTGGTTTAAAAAAGGTTTCATACGAAATGCGCCGCGCTCACCCGAAGCAAGATCGCTTTATCCTTTTTTCGCAAGTGTAACCTAACCAAACCAAAGCGAGACAACAGAGCAAAACGGCGAACATTCACCGAGAGATCTTTTTAAAGCAGGCGTTTAAAACGTGTTTAACTTTTTGTAATAACACCGTATAAGTTTACGGTTTTGAAAGAATATTTGTTAAGCGTTCATCATTCACTACATTTGTTTCCCTCATTGAATAGTGAACGCTTAAAGACAATATAAAAAGCATTGAGACAAAACATTTTAGTACTCGTTTAGTTATATAGTCTTGTAGGTAAACATCAGTGTAATACAGCAAATCCAATAGTATGTCACCTCCTTTTTTAAGATTAGCGTATAGCTTTCTTTGGAGGTGCGATGATATCACACGCACGTATATTGATGAAATAAGACTTATCCAACGGTGGGAGTGCTTCTGTAAAGTTCGAATGCAGAAGAACCGCAGCCACGCCTGTGTTTGCTGCAAAGCGAAAGTGCATTCTTCTGTATTTCGGTTCGATGTGTATCATTGGTTGTATAAATTTAATATGCGAGAGATTGTAACCCAGCATTCAAAAGAAGCAACCTATTATGGCAAGTCTAAGGGCTGCAATTCTATTGAGGTTTTTTATACTTAATTATAGTTATCGGTAAATATTAAGCGGTCTATATTATGTATCTGGTATATCATAATGAAAAATATACTTTATATTCTTTCCTGAATTTCATTTTTAATTAAATTGTATAATTCTAAACTTCACACATATCTTTCTTCTGTTTATTTAAAATAATGAATAATACCATTTTAAGCAACATGGTATAAACCGTTATTAAATATTGTGCTAAACAGTAATCAGAGCGAGTTTGAAATTTCTACGTAATAAAGATTAATGACCGTGAGTTAAGGAAAGTAGATCGTTTTCATTCAAGTTTCAAATAACTTTGTTTGAGGTAATTATATTATATTGATCTGACTCCAGATATAGTTGTTGAGTTTTGATTAAAGATTATCAGTAAAAATGTTAACAAATATGTTACTAAAAATGTATAACTAAACGATTAAGCTAAAAGTGTAGATGAAAAACGTAACTGCTAATGTTCAATGATTGAAGAGCTTAGTAGAAAAATTTCAAAATCTCCACAAGTTTATTTTGACTTTTAATCAAAATGTACCTAACAATTATTTTTACCTACTAAATTACAAATCATCATTGCCTATCGGCAAATATGACACAATGCAATTTTTAATATAGCGCCGGTAAATAAATTATAAAAAGTTTAGTTTTGATTTGATGAGTTCAAGAATTTAAAATATTATAATTAAATTAACAGCCGCCAGTGACTTTGCTCATTTGCATTTATATTATTATAAATTAAGACACTACACATTATTTTCATGAAATTGACGTTGTATATAGCGCACACCTAGGTAATTCTCGCATTTATTCAAACTTATTTAACACTTATCGTAGTATTTTGGACAATTTCAATAATATCTTTATAATTACAGGCCATATATTATTCTGATGTATAAGCTATAATAGTGTAAAAAAACGTTCAGTAGTTTTTGTGTTTTTAGCGTCACAAACATTCTCGTTTAGAGGTAATATCGACTGATTTCTTTTAGAACTTAGCTTCACCGGATTAATTGGTTATAGTTTGTTCACAATTCTGCATAAATTGAATTTTAAGTTACACACAAAAATTCCGAAATGTCAAACCTCAATTCGTATCTGTTTTAAATATTTTTAACAAGTAAAGCGCAAGTTGCAACAACCGATTTGAATGTATATCCGTGAAGTTAGAAACTTCGAGAGAATTATGATAAATTTATACATAACATTATACAACTTTGCACTAGTGCTGTGTATTTCTTAGTTTGTCATCACTTTCCAAGTTGCACCTTAATCCAGTTATAACTGTCCTAGGCTATTTTCATAGTAATTTGATAACTGGCTTGTGTCGGCGACGTTCTTTTGTTTCATTACAAATACGTATTTTACTTAATTAATTAATTTTTTTAAACTACACTTTGATCATCACTGATTATCTTCATACACTTTTAACCGATTTTATGCTTCGTTAAATAATATCATTAGCATAATGATATATTTCAGGCGAGCAGAGTTGTTCAGTTGTTTAGTTGTTCAGTTTTTGTTCTACTAATTCTCAAACTAACATTCTCCAGTTTATCTCACTATTTTTCCAGCCTGCTCTAGATCTCGGCAGTATTCTCTCCGATAAGAACAATATCATCAGCGAAAAGCATACACCAAGGTATATCCTCCTGTATGTCTGATGTTAATGCATCCATAACAAGAAGAAATAGATAAGGGCTTAGAACTGAACCCTAGTGTAAACCTACAGCCACATTGAAATCATCGGTAACTCCAGCTTCGGACCTAACATATGCTTTGGCTTGACCGTACATACCACGAATAAGTTGTAGGTACCTCCCAGGCACTCTTTTCTTTTTTAAGGCCCACCACAAACCATCTCGGGGTACTCGATCATATGCCTTCTCCAGATCAACAAACACCATATGCAAGTTTTCATGTATATGTCTGTATTTTTCGTACAGTTGCCGAAGTACGAAAATGGCATCTGTTGTTGCTCGTCCAGGCATAAACCGAAATTGATTCTGCGTCACTTCAGTCTCATCTCTTATTCGTCTCACTATCACTCTTTCCCAAACCTTCATACTATGTCACATGAGCTTTATTCCTCGATAATTGTTACAGTTTTTGCGTTTGGGAGCTCTGCAGTGATTGGTACAAATTATCTTGTGCTTTGGCTCTAGCAATAACTACCACTCTTTTTGCATTTTTCTTACATCCTGCATACATCATTCTCTTATTGTCTGTTCATTTATAAAAATGAAAGAACGCAAAAATATTTGTATAGTTTAACAGAAACGAGAGAGAAGAGTACAATAGTACACATGTTAAATGTATAAAAGATGATAGAGAAAAAGTTTTGACGAGTGATGAAGACATAAAGAGTCGTTGGAAGAGATATTTTGAAAGACTGATGGATGAAGAAAATAACAGGACTGGAGAGTTAGAGACTGTACCGTTAAACTTAGGTGATGTACAAGAAATAAGTGAGAATGAGGTAAGAGAAGCTGTGAATGGTATGAAAAACGGATAAGCTGTAGGACCATGTGGTATACTTATTGAAGTATGGAAGTTTCTAAAAGTAGATGGATAGATGTGGTTGACTTTATTTATACAAATGAACAGACATACGGATTGAAATTTATAAAAAAATGACAAAGGCTAGTGATATTTTAAAGAACTGTAGAGTATTTATTCCCAAATCACGTTAAGATTGTGTTTTATAATAACTTTAAATAACCAACGGTTAATAACTAGTCTTATTTTAGTCATGTAAAATAAAACAAAGAAATAAAAATTAAACTAATATTTCTCAACTTCTCGAGGAATCCCGTCTATTTATGAATCTGTCAGTCAGTAAATAAACAAACTGTATCCATCATATATAATAACAGAATTCCTCATCCTAATTTTCCACTCATATAAAAGGCAACGAGAGAAATAAAATGCTGCGAACATTTATATTTTCCAGCAAACAAATTACTTTTGTACAGGGTACCGAATAACATTGTTTTGCTGTTATGTTTTTCTTGCCTGTGTTTAATCCCACTACGAGGTATAATTGTTGTGATGGCATACTATAAAGTTTATGTAAAATGATAATTTTTCTATCCCTATTCTTAATATGGAATTAAACGTTACTCTGTCCTCAAGATTCATTTGTAAAATCGCTTATAGAGTTTTGGCGGGACTTTAGTCTGTTTTGTAGTGGATTTTGTATTTTATTCATAATCTTGTGTTATTTGACTCTATATTTTGTAAATTTGGTGGTGTTTTACGTAATATAGTTAGTTTATTTTGCAGTGAAGTGAATGGAAAATAATACTACAGAGCATGAAATTCTGAGATGCCACAAAAACTCGCTGGAAGTTTCAAACAAGGGATCCACCATCTTGTTAGAATATTGAAATAATCACACGACTTACTTACTTATAACTAAAAAAGTTGTGGCAGTTTATAACTTTCCTTATGGAATGTGAAAGCTCAAAAAAAATGTCCTCTTTTAAATCTGTAAAGCAATTATAGTATGAATATAAGTTGAAATTATTATCATTGGTCTGACTTTCGCATCATTGGCACTCGGAAGAATAACTATAAATTGTATATATACTCTATTAATTAATCAACCTTATGATGGGCTGCACAATCTCTATACAAAATATCAATATAAAAATGTATACAGGCCCTTATACTATGTGTTACTAGTCTGACGCAAGCCGCACAAGCACATTAAGCTCGATCATTAATACTACCATGTCATGACGCAAAATTAGAAGTTTATCTGCTGCCAAAAAAACTGCTCGACATGCCTAAAGAAGTTCTCATTTTAAAATCTTTATGCAACACAATAAAGAATAAATTGATTGACTACAATTTACAAATAAAGGGGAAGAATTCATTCAATTCATAAAAACGGTTCATTTACTTTTCATAAAGCACTTAGAGTGAATAGTTAGTAAAGCTTAAAAGTTGGGAAAGTCAGTCGATTGTTAAACCGGACGGTCCCGCAAAAGGCTCGGTAAAGGCTTCGGCTACAATTTGAATCCGAGTTCCTCTTTATTGTACTAGGATTACATAACTTCGGCGGAACTCTTATTTAAATATAAATGAAGTAGAAAAAATGTCTAATGCTTTTAATTCAAAAATTTACTTTGTAATTTTTAGACACAAAAATTGACATTAGTAGATTTTTTTTAATTTCTAGCCACGAATTCTAACAACTGTATTAAAGTTGTTAGTACAGTGTAAATATATGACAATAGGGATTCGTTAAGTGCAATCCAAGTACAATGTGAATGAGTAATTGAAGGAATTAGTGTATGCAAACAAGTTTATGTCAGACAAAACACGAAACCACTGAAGTAGGCTAAGCCATAGTGAAGTGCTATCCAGATGGTACCGTTTACATAAAACACAAATTATGAGCATATATGTAAATCTATGATATAAAAGCATACATTTTTCATACATTTTACTTCTATTTTTAATACCATCTGATTAGGATTGACACTTGTTTTCTCTTTTGATGTAACTATCTGACATTCGGCTTAACGTTTTACGATCAGAGCTCTTATTGATGGCGACCCTTATTAAAATCTTCTTTTGTGTTATGTTTATTTATGTTATGTTTGTGCTAGCATATAATAGCCACATAGCTTTTTTTAAAGTTTTTCATTAAGGCCTTGCAAATGTAGAAATACGTAAATGTAGAAAGAAAGAAATAATTTATCCGTGATGCATTGTATGTGACAAAGTATATACATGTACAAAGTATAAATTATATATTATATCTTATATAAAAGTAGATATAAAATTTGTTCATCACAGTATTATAAACTTTATCCTGCTCAGCATATGGTAGTGTTATAAGAAACATTCAGCGCAAATTGTCGGTTGTATTTCAGTGTAAGTCACGGTACATAAAATAATAATAAAATTCACTGTTAAATATAATATATTAAAACCCATAAAACACCTTCATTACATAATATAAAACAAAGGCCCTTACCGCGTCTGTCTGTCTGTTCGCGATAAATTCAAAAACTACTGAACGGGTTTTCATGCGGATTTCATCAATAAATAAAGTGATTCATGAGGAAGGTTTTAGTATATAATTTTTCAAGTCTTTTTTATTATCAGGGCAGGGCAACTTCCGCTGGGCCCGCTAGTCTATACATATAATAAGTCCGTGTCTGTAGTTTTTTGTTAATTGTTGCAGGTGTCTGGGATATAAGTTATAAAATACATTTCAATCAATTTTAGAAATGTGAGGTCTATTTGTTTTATGAACATTTATCACGGCTAAAATACTGCGTTGATAACAAAATCTTTTTAAGAAAATAATAAAGCGTATCTTTAGTCTTTGTTTCATTAAAATCGGTTCACTCTATCAAAAGTTTTTGTATTTTTATTGACAAATCAAGTAAGAGAGGAAAGTTAACAAGTAGTGACTTTATTAATCGTTGTTTTTTTACATAAGGTTTTATGTGAACGAAGTTGCATCTACAGCTAGTTTTAATATATAAAAGAAGTAATTGCAGGCGTAGCAAATATATTATCAGAATACACTAATACTAAAACGCAGAGTGAACCAACTAAATTCTCTTGTGTAGGGTAAAACCGCGACTCGGGACACTTTAGTGTTGTTTACGAATGAATGTGGAGTACTAAATGTTGTATAGAGAAGATATAATAGTATTAACTTAGCTTAGTTTATTAGTTATTTATTAGTTAAATTGTAGTGATTTAACATACCACTAAAACTGGTTAAATTATTACTGATAATATGTATAAATGTTTATTAACACGTGTACTCCGGTGAAGCTGTAAAGACCTTTCCAGGTGAACAGCGTTTTCATTTGGAAAAAAAAAATATTAACACGTTTTATCCAAAAACGACATAGTGACTGTTCTGTACCTGACTCAACAACAGTCGCCGCTGTCATGCCGGCCTGCATGCAAGCGACAAATAAAGAATAGAGAAATTCCGTTCTGTTCTGTTGAGAACACTTCACTTTTTTAGGCTAGTTTTGTCTTCCTTCCCAACGACCCTCAAACTGAACGTCGTTTGGTTTTTTTTTTTTATTGAGGCACGATAAAGTGACTGCACTTTACCTGATGGTAAGCATAGTACAATCCAAAACAGTGGCGACCACCGAGAGACAGATCATCCATCGTCGGTCGCCGCTGACATGCCGGCCATAATGACGAAAGTCACCTGGTACTGGATATGCACAGGCTGATCCAGAAACGCGACGCGCAAAAGCGAGTCACTATGACGGGCTTTTTCGCCATGTACATGGTGGTTGCGACCCAGTCGGGCAGTTAAACCCTACCACCCCGCTACGTCCAGAATAGTGACATTCGGTTTGGTAACTAAGGGAACTCGATGAAAATACGCATTAGGAATACCGGGTCTTCTTGGAAAGCGACGTATCTAAGCGTAATTCTATTGTACAAGCATCTGATGTATAATGTTCATGATTGAGTTCAACACAATTGCCGTGGCCCGCCACTTGGTTACTCGGATATGAAGTACTAACAGAAGCTCGTAATTTTGTTTACTTTTTGTTTTTTACAAATAATAACACAGTGTAACTCTAACGGTTTACGCATCGCAGACCAACACAGTCTACATATAGCAGGCTTATTTTCCAACTTCTTCGACATTTATTGTTGTATATTTGCTTTATAAATTACATTACAGGCTATAGACTATACTGATGTATGAGCTATATTACTGTGAAGTGTTATCAAAATCCATATAATCGTTTTACCGTGAAAGAGTAACTTTGTGATGTACAATATTCAGGGTTATATATATATATTTTTTTTTATTGAAGCACGACAAAGTGGCTGCACTATGCCTGATGGTAAGCATGCTACAATCCAAAAACAGTGGCGACTACCGAGAGACAGATTATCCATCGTCAGTCGCCGCTGTCATGCCGGCTGTAATGACGAGTCACTGGATATGTACATGCTGATCCCGAAACGCGACGCACAAAAGCGAGTCACTATAACGGGCTTTTTCGCCATGTACATGGTGGTTGCGACCCAGTCTGGCTGTAAAACCCTACCACCCCGCTATCGCCATTGCCTCGTTCGTTGATCAGCAGGGTGCACCACGTGCTGGTGAGGTTGGATTGGGTGTCTCAAGTCTTAAGATGTTACTCGACACCCCTTACATCCCAAAGTGTTTACGGCAAAAAAGATATGATAATTATACTATTATGATTTCATTTGAAGTCGAGTGTTAAGGTACAAGTAGGTGGCAGTATGCTAAACAGAGAACAAGGGCTGTCAACTAAGTGAACCTTTCTGACGAACACTATTAAATATTTTATCAGCATGATATGAAGTTCATAAAGTGTTGCCATTCAATGAAATCTCAACTCCATTGTTAGAAATCAAAGTCTCATCGAAGACTCGTTGTCCAAACGCGTTATCGCTGAGTCATCGTTACTCAAAAATTCTAGCACTTTCTAAAGTGCTTATATTCAATCTTCGTCATCTCGAACTCAGATTCGAAGTTCATATTCAAGTTTCCCAATCATTTTTTCTACTTCACATACAGGCATAAGAAATTTACTGACAGTTGGTACAATTATTTAATTAATGGTTTTATAACTATCCCATACCATTTGACTATGCGGTTGGCGGAGCGCTAAGTGATGTGGGTTTAAATTGGAGAATTAATAATATAATCCACAAATTACTGTTTTCAGTACGCTTAGACTCAATGTTAGTTAATTGTAGTAAGCCCTCCAATATAAATATGTGACCCTCAATGCGGTAACTGTCTTTTACAATAAAAAATATAAATAAAATAATTAAAGGGAAATGAAGAAGAACATAAAATGTACAAAAATACGGTTGAAAATTGTCAAAACATAGCACTAAATTAATTTTATTTCCAAATATCATATAAATACACAACTGTGCCTTCCTCAAAAGAGCAAGAGGTAAACCTAAAATTATTAGATAGTGTAGGGTCAAAGAGCATTAAGGAATGCGAAGATTCCAAATGTTATAATACCAAGTGAATATTTAAAGGTCCACATCCTTCAATCCTGTGGTAGTTTATGGTCACATTTAACATATAGGATAATAATATCAAAATAAATACTAATAAACAACAAAGATAATCTTAGTTAAAGTTTGTTCTAAAACTTAAAAAAGAATAGGAACGATAATTTTAAACGTAAAAATTCTGGCCTAGGTTCAATGAACAACTTTAAAGGTTTTTCAAGGTTAATCATTACGTAACTCCTTATAGTCGGAACACCGCATGGTTGAATAATAGAATCCACTCTTCTCGGCAGGATCGATGACTGGAAAGTTGATGAGAATATAACATCATCTGACCACAACGCAATCACCTTCTCGATTCGGGTGGATGAACCCTTGGTCGCCCAGGGGCCTAAAACCATCCGAATCTATAACACAAGGAAGGTTGTGTGGTCGGAATTCACATCAACTATGCAGGAGAAAATGTCCGAGAGGGGTATGACGACTTGTAGGGTGGAGGAAATCCGGAACGGGGAGGAAATAGAGGCAGCTGTGTCCGAGTACCTAGCCTGCATTAGGGACACCTGCGAGCAGGTTGTACCAAAGGCGGGCGGGGGAAAGGGGGTGAAGCACCCCCCATGGTGGTCCCCGGAGCTAGACCGCCTGAAACGGGAGGCCGCGCGTAGGAAGCGTAGAATACGCTGCGTGGCCCCCCGGCGCAGGCCTTACGTCGTCGCCGATTACCTCCAGGCTCTCGAGGAGTACAAGAGTGAGGCAGCAGATGCACAGACCAGGAGCTGGAAGGAATTCTGCTCAGCACAAGATCGGAAAAGTCTTTGGGACGGCATATACAGAGTCTTGAGAAGGACTGAGCGTAGGCGAGAGGAGACACTGCTCGCGGATCCCAGCAGGAACACTTTGGGCCCGCTGGAGTCCGCTGAGCTCCTTGCCTCGACGCTCTTCCCTCTCGACACTGTGGATGCTGAAACAGATGACCAAAGGGCCACGAGGGCGGAAACGGAGGGGATCCTCTCTGCCGAACTCCGGAGCTTGTCGGCTTGCGACCCGCCTTTTATCCAAGAGGAGATTCTGCGGGTTCTCAAAGAGTCGAACCCGCAGAAGGCTCCAAGGGGAGACGGGTTAACGGCCGACATATGCACGCACGCGATCCTGGGGGGGGGAGTGGAGGTGTTCCGGGCACTTGCGAATAAGTGTCTGGAGCACCAATACTTCCCTAAAGCATGGAAAACCGCGTGCGTGTGTATACTCCGGAAGCCAGGCAGAGAGGACTACACAACCCCCCGTTCATACCGCCCAATCGGCCTACTCCCGGTGCTGGGAAAATTCCTGGAAAAGCTCCTGGTCTGACGCATCAGGTGGCACCTGCTGCCGAAACTCAGCGTGCGGCAATATGGGTTCGTGCCACAGCGCGGGACGGTGGACGCCCTCTATGATCTGGTGACACATATCAGGACGAGGATGGTGGCGAAGGAGATCGTCGTCCTGGTGTCGCTAGACATAGAGAGCGCCTTCGATAACGCGTGGTGGCTGGCTTTGAAGTCCCAGCTCGTGGCTCTAGGGTGCCCTCAGAATTTGTACGGTATGGTCTTGTCGTACCTGATGGACCGGAAAATCGAGCTCAGTTACGCTGGTGCACGGTTGAGTTGGGACACTTCCAAAGGTTGTGTCCAAGGTTCCATTGCTGGACCAACCTTTTGGAACATCATACTGTCAGGCCTTCGCGGACGATGTCGTCCTGGTTTTCTCCGGGTTGAAGGTCGAGCCTGTGCAGGAGGAAGCAAGCCGAACTCTGCAGACCGTGGTGGACTGGGGCGTCAGGAATAAGCTGTCGCTCGCACCTCGCAAATCAAAGGCGATGGTGCTGACGCGGCGGCTTAAATTTGACGACCCAGTCATCACCATGGACGGAGTTCGGCTGCCGATGGAAGAGTCCATCCGCCTGCTAGGTCTGACCATAGACCGGAAGCTCACCTTCCAGGAACACGCCACTGCTGCTTGTGCCAAGGCGGCAAACATCTATAAGCGGCTGGCGTGTGCTGCGAGGGTGAGCTGGGGTCTGAACTCGGAGATAGTCAGGACGATATACACGGCGGTCATTGAGCCGATCGTGCTGTACGCCGCAAATGTATGGGGCCCCGCTGCGAGTAAGCTTTCGATAAGAAAGAAGCTCGACAGTGTGCAGCGGGGCTTCGCGCAGAAAATTTGTCGGGCGTACCGCACGGTCTCTCTGACGGCCACGCTGGTCTTGGCAGACTTGCTCCCACTGGACCTCCGAGCCATCGAGGTGCACAGGCTGTACCGTGCAAAGAGGGGGGATTTACGGGACGACATCGTAGTCGACCGACAGCTCGAGCGGCCTGTCCGCGCCTGCGAATACCCGCACCCAGCGCAGTGAGAGGGCGAAGCTTTTGAGTGCCTGGAGCCCCTCCGGAGTTGAGCGGCTCCCAGATCTACACCGATGGATCTAAGATCTCTGGCGGTGTGGGAGCCGCTCTGACTTGGTTCAAGGAGGGGCAGGAGTACAGGTACCGAACGTTTCGCCTGGAGCCCTTCTGCACGGTCTTCCAAGCGGAGATGCTGGCGCTGCTGAGAGCGATCCAGGTGGTTAAGAAAGCGAAGGTCCGGGACGTCGGCATCTACAGCGACTCAAGGTCGTCGCTGGAGATGCTGGCGAACCCGGCCCCGCCTCACCGCCTGGCCCTCGCGGCACAGCGAACTCTGAGGGAGATCCGTGCAGAGGGAGACTCTGTCCACCTGCACTGGGTGCGGGCGCACGTAGGGACTGCGGGCAACGAGTGAGCTGATGAGCTCGCAAAAAAGGCCGCTCATAAGTAAGCTGTGGCCGACTACGATCGGTATCCAATTTCATTCGCAAAGCGCCAGATACGCGGGGCCTTAGTGAGGACCTGGCAGGAGCGATACGAGGCCTCCATCACGGGGGAGGTGACGCGGGCGTTCTTCCCGAACATTGAGGATGCACATCGCATCCTCAGGAAGACTAGCCTAGCGCCCTCCCACGTGCAGGTGTTAACCGGCCATGGGAGCTTCGCAGCGTACCTGCACAGGTTCAAGCTGAAGGACAACCCCACGTGCGCTTGCGATCCGGATACCACCGAGACAGTCTACCATCTTATAACAGACTGTCCCAGATTCGGCTCGTCCCGTAACGATCTGGAGAGTAGAACCAGGTTGAGGATGAGCGTGGAAAACCTCCCGGACTTGTTCAGGATAAGTGAGCACCGCGCCGCGGTCCTGGTTTTCCTGGCGGAAATCGCCAGGGTGGCGGGCGCGATGAACAAATAGGAAAGGGGAAAATGGAATAGTCTGAAACAGCGGGAAAAAGATAAAAAACAGACCTCACATATAATCGAACATATAATTAAATACAAGCAACATAAAACTAATATACATATCAAAGAAAATGTAAAATAGAAAAGGATACAGACATGTAATTAGTAAGTAGTTAATCAGTAAAATAGTGATCAATTTCCATGATATATAAAATTATAAGTAGTATTAGAATAAGACAATGTAAATACAAAAACAGGCAAAGCCACGAAAATTTCAAAACTGTATTAGAAAATAAGGATGAATTGTAATAACAAAATAAAAAATAATGCAAATGCCAAAAGAACACGGCAGATAAAAGAAAAATAAAAAAAATAAACACTAAAACATAAAGAAAAGAAAAAAATTGAACCCATGGCGCGAACCGAAGTGCAGATGTAGGCGGGACTGAGCGGCACGGTCTGATTAATTGCTTTTCTTATTATTACACCAATTCGTTTTTATTTTGTTTTTGTCTAGATAATTAGGTGAAATATTAAACACCAATTTTTTTTTAATTGATTTAGAACGAGAATCGACGGATTATTATCTTGTCAAAATATTGCTATCGATTAACCAGCCGCGCTGTTTAAATTACAGAAAGGACAGCAAAGTATGGAAGAAAAATACAAACACTGAAATAACACTTAGTGAACAAATTCTATAATCAAGAATTAATATGAATTATACTTTGTAAGCATTATCAATATGGTACTGTAACGAATGTTCCCTAGTAAATTTGAGCTTTTGGCCCTATCGGCTAGTTACCTTACAGTCAGTGTGTTCTCTTCTTCTTACTACATCGGATCCTTTAAACAAGGCGTGAAGAGGTATTTAAGCAGGTCGGCATGATGGCAACTTCTTAATATCGACAGTCGCCGTTATTTATGAATTATACCGTTTTCCCCATCAGATACTGTGCAGTCTTTTTTGTGAACTAGTCAGTCAAGGCAATAAGGACTACCGACTGAAGTGAAAAATTAAGGTAGTGAAATAACTGTGCACTCTTATGAATTTTTAAATGAGTTATTTACATTTCATAACTTGCATATTGGAATTATTGTCATTAGTCTCTCTTTACCGTCCATTAGTAGTTTGAATAATAATTATATGCTTTTTTATACAATTTATTAATAAATCAAATACATAATGCACAATCGCAATACAAAGTATTATTATTAAATGTCCAAAAACTCTTATACTACGCGTGGCTAGTGTAACGCAAGCCATGTAAGCGCAATACAGGCGGTCATGCTTACTAGCATGTCATGACGCAAATATCAATTTATCTCCTGTCAAAAAAAAAACCACTCAATGCGTCTAAATAAGTTTTAAGTTATAAAATCGTATAGTTGTGATATAATATTATATAATATAAGCACTTTATGTGGTCTGTTCGATACTTCATGCGTTTCAGAATATTAATTAGTATTTGGTTGATCGACCAGAGAACACACACTCTTATTACTGTATACACTATGCTTCATATTAATTATTAATTTGTATATTAAGTCTATTAGATATGTATGTATGCAAACATTTATATCGATATCTACACTAATGTAATAAAGCTGAATAGTTTGTTTGCTAGAACGCGCTAATCTCAGAAATTGGTGATCTGATCGAGGAAGGCTACAGCTATATATAATCACTCTAACACCAATAGGAGTGGAGCACCGATGAATAATGTTTCAAAATTGTTTTTTTTTTTTGCATTAGCTCGATGTAACTATTCCATGCGGACAGATTCACGGGAAGAAGCTAATATTACAATAAATATCCTTTGACTTTTAACAGAACTAATACATATCGTTCTGAAATAAGATATAGTAACAATTACATATACAAATCTGTACATATTATAAGAATGTAAATTTACCTAACGTGTCTGTATTTTTTAAATTTTTGTAAATAAAATGTTGCAAGTGTGTGTATAGTAATAAAATACATTTTTATCAATTTTAGAAATGTCTGCCTGTTTGTATGAGTACAAACCACTGCTAAAATAGTGCTCTCACGATAAAACCTTCTCAAGAATGTCATATAGCAAATCTTCGAGTAACGTTTAGTTTTTGTTTCATTAAAATTGATTCAGAAGTTATTACACTTTTAATGACGACGCGACTTAAATACGAGAGAAAATAAGATAAGTAAATTGACTTCATACATTCAAATTATTTTATTAATCTAAGATAAGGTTTCACACTCACGAAGTCGCAGGCACAGCTAATGCATAATATAACCGGTTGCTATTAATACAATGAAATTCACGAGATATTGGATACTATATCCGTTTATAACGTCTCTGAGAAATAAATCCAATTTGCTCATAGCTTCGTATGCATAATGCAATCAGGCGAGTGAAACGTGAGAAAGTTAGACTTAGAATTTAATATTTATATCAAATTGATTCTCTAACATTTATTTTTTGTAATCATGAGGAATATAATTGAATCCATACTTAGATATTTACGTAAATCTGAAGAATGATTTAGAATTATTTTTGAATTTGGTTTTAAAGGACTAAACCTATAACTATAAATATTACTTTTATCAGTACATTCAAATTAGTTTTCCAAATGATGTGATGACCAGTTATCATAAACAGCACTGACCCTATAATTAATCAGTACTTGGGTGACCAAGCCTAGCTCGGTTCTTTAAAAAACATTTCTAAATTAAAATAATTTGTTAGGTTTGCCTCACAAAATTACCATTTTTTTTACCAAATACAAAAATTAATGAAAAACAATCTTTGCTGTCACTCGGATTTCAACTGGGGTTACACGGATTTTCGAAGCAGTCGTTTTCCATCTGAGCTATTTTTGTTTTAACAGCGTCGGCGAAATTTACCTTTATACTCTAGCTATATATTTCATTATCTGAAAACTCAGTTAAAAAAGTTTTCTATGAATAAAATCTAACTAGATCGATTTATCGTCCCCAAAACGACATACATACTAAGTTTTACGGAAATAGATGACGCCGTTTCCGAGATCCTGAATATGTACAAACATAAAAATATACAAGAATTGTTCATTTAAAAGTGTAGATATAAAAATATACAAGAATTGCTCGTTTAAAGGTATAATAGATATGACATTAAAACAAATTTTGTTTATCTGTTATTATATTTGAGAATCGTTATCTCGCAATAATAATCGACGTATTATGTCACGTATTGCAATGAAGTAAGTCTTCTATAAATAAATTTAAAAAATCATAAAATGAAATACATAAATTTTACATGCATGCGGTTGTTTATACATTATTTTTTGGTATAAAGTTGATAAAATATTCTACCGACGTATATGTATAATTAATAAGGTGAATGAATAATAATTAATATTTGACACCGTTTGATCTAAAAGTTTGGTCTCGTTAAGTAAAACAAGAGATAGTATTAATAAAGGTATAAATTTAGTATAAAATAAGCTGTGAACCGCAGCTTCACTAACATTCAATCTTTATTATATACTAGCCTCTGCCCGCGACTTCGTTCGCGTGGAATAGACACACTAACACGCAGCAGTTCTCAAAAAGAAAAAGCATCCCGATTTAGAAACATTATTCATCTGTGCTCCGCTCTTATTGGTCTTAGCGTGATGATATATAGCCTATAACCATTCTCGGTGAATGAGCTATATAACACTGAAAGAATTATTCAAATCGGACCAATAGTTCCTGAGATTACCCCTACAACGTCACATCACAACGTCACAAACTCACAAATTTTACCTCTTTATAATATTAGTATAGAAGTATAGATAAAAATAAAAATCTAACAAGTCTATTTTAGAAATGTCTGTCTGTCTATCTGTTTGTTTGAACACAGGTTTCATTAAAATCGGTTCGATCTATCCAAAATTATTGTAATTTTAATGACGACGTGACTTAGGTACGAGAGAAAAGTAGATAGTACTTAGACTTGTTTCCAATATAAATAGGTAAGCTGAAACTAATTATGTATAAATCATAGATGTTGCTAAGTGACTTAGGCATTCACGGTTCGGCCCTTATCTGTAATAATCGGATATCGTCGGATGGCACACTCGCCCACGCCGCCAGATACCTAGCGCCGCGCCTTATGTTCCATCCGCTAGTAATAGTAGTTCCTTACAATATAAGATAGAGTAAACTCGCGTGTTTACATCTATCTATCTTTCCCTAAAATCGATAAACAATGTCGTTATTTCTATTTTTAGATACCGGCGCCGGCGTCGTTCGTTTAATCTGTAAATTCGATCATTTCATTAAGCGTGGCCGTCCACGCCGCGTACCCCTCCCACGTGCGTCACGAGGCAGGGCCCTCACGTCTCTTACCCGCACATTCGTCGCGCTTTCTCGGTAGCATCTTTGGCCGAGATCATCCGGGTGATCACAAAGATACTGCTATCGCGATACAGTACACACCACACCGATAATACACACACATATATATCCAGACATGCACCTTTACACAAACTGGTGGAAGGGTTTACTTTTTTCCCTTATTCAAACTGAATCGACTAGTTTACGTTCGTTTTATTTCGATTTACATGTTGTGTTTTTGAATCATGCAATTTTTAATTGATGTCAGATCGGGTTTTTCTGCGGTAACAGCCCAAGCCGAGGTGTGCCGTGCACCCTTGAGCATGTTACCTGAACAAAATCGGCTGAGTGCCTTAAGCGCTCGTCTTAGTAGTCCGGTGAAGCTGTGAAGGCCTAGTAAAGCCAATAGCGTAGTCAGTTCGAAAAAAAAAATGTGTCTTCTGGACTGCCGTTAGTATGCTAATTATTTTGCTTATAAAACTCATGATAGTTAGATAGTCTATAATCCTAGAAAGAAAAATCTATTGAGTTTATAATAACAGTATAGTTGGATATACAACGTTTAAATGTCGGTCACAAACTGACTTTATGCATAATGTATTTCTCAATCCAACAACTTGTGAAAATTATGAACAGCTTTTTAAAAATTCTACTCCGCGGTCTCTTGATAGACTGAGATACTTATTCATAGGTTTTACGATATAATCTAGATTTGAATTTATAATACAAATAATAAAAGTATTATTTGAAATTTATATACAAAAGAGGTAACATGTTTGCGGTAAAAATATCTGAGAAACAATATCCTGGGGTGTTTTAATAAACAGAATACTATGTCGTGTTTTCTTGTATTGTATTGTTTGTACGGACATAATTTAGAAACTACGGGACAAATTTTGATGAAATGTGATATGGTTATAGATTGTGAATGTACATACATATAATACAAACAATTTTATACATATTTGTATATAACAGGCAAATATATGTTTTATATATTTTCTATACTAATATTATAAACAGGTAAAGTTTGTGAGTGTGTGGGATTGTAAAGGGTAATATCTGGATCTATTAAACCCATTTTGAAAATTATTTTACTAATAGAAAGCCACGTTATTTGTGAGTTTCATAGGCTATATTAACCCAAAAAATGAAAAGGTTTTTGTGTGGTAGTCGGATTTGCAAAGTCGGAGAAAAAACGGTAGAACGAAAGTGTTTATTACGAACGCGATCTTAACGATAAGAGATATAAGATTGAGTTCTAGAGAAAAGTTGTAGATAATGGTATTGCCTATTTCCTGCCCAACGAAGTGGGCACGGGTCAGCTAGTTTTAATATATAAGTACAGGGATATAAAATGAAAGTAATCCGAACTATTTTATTAGTACAAAACTTTAAAAAGAGTTAAAAACATACGTATATAGATATTTTTCACGGCTATTTATAGATGACGTTACAGGTATCATTATAGTATGTATACATATTATTGTAAATTAGAAAAGACATATAGCATTATAGCTTATACTAGACTTATAGCATTACGTATATGATATATATTTCCTTAAAAGGATCAACTTGAATTAATACAAGACTTACTGTTTCCAGAGTTTTTTTTAACTGTAATTAAAAGTTGCTTAATTATTAACAACGTATCATTTATTCACTCGTCAAAAAAAAGAGCAGTTTATCTAATTAGGATATTGTTTATCAGATACTGCTGTTTGATACTTATATTTTTGGAGGTTTCACAGTCAACATTTTTATTTGGTTTTGCGAAATCAACATATATTATAAACACGTCATCTTTTTATATTAAACACTAATAAATATAGAAATAATAAATGAAGTAAACTTATTATTATGTAATTTTCGATTCTGTAGAAAACGTTACAAATTGGATTAAACATGAAGTTCGTTATTCAACTATCATTGAATTTGCTCATTAGATTGTATTGCGTTGTAATTTGATTTTGGCTTAGAGGCCTCTTAGAAAATGTATAAGCATTTCTTCATATTTCATTACTCGAAAAATGTTGACCTTAATTCGTTCCCAGAGAATTGGAAAAAACCGTTAAGTTAAACTCGATACATATAGACACACATAGTAAATTAAGGTATGAAGTGTTAAGTATATGCTATGCATTTTTATAAAATCACTGTTATTGTTTGGCACTAATATTGCCAGAGCAAATATCTTCGTCGAAAAACATCGTGTACTGAAGATTTTTTTTTATCTAACTTCTTACTGCTTTCATTACCAGATTTGTGTATTCAATATGATATTTGCTATATTCATCGTTAAGTTAAACAAGCGTAGAACATAAAGCCATCAATATATTGTACGAATATTTGACACTTGACAGATTTGAACTACTATTTCGGCTTCTGACTACGTATTTTCCTATATTTTTTTATGATTGTTAACTTTTAGAGTTCTCCTCATTTTTTCATGATTTCAATCCGTGATATAATCCGATATGGTAAAATGCTAAATTTATGGAAAATTGGCTTGGAAGTGCAGTTGCCAAAACATAATAAAAGGTGTTTGGCAATACATTTTAACTTTAGGGTGCTAAGCAACAAAGCGGGCATTAAAAATACTTACCAACATGATATATTTTCATTTTGATGTTTTCGTTCACAAAAAACTTAGGTTTATTATATAAATTTTAATCTGTGTCGATTGGTACCGTGTCCTAAAATGCTGTATTAAATCATCAATGCTACAAAAAAGAAAGGCCATAAAATATATGACTGAATATTGACTTCAACATGGCAAATTTAAAAATATCATAGTGCAAGTGTTAGCTAAATTTTTGTACGAAAAATTCTATAGAGTATGGTGTACTATTGAATTCATATTTTCTCAATTTGCGATTATGTAAGCGATTATTATCAATTTTATACGTAATTTAGGAGTTGTACTGTACATGTGCGTAGTTGTTCAACGTCCTTGCGATAATACAATCAGTAACAAAAACATATTAATATACAGGAGTAAAAAGGAAACAAAAACTACATGCGCGCAAACAACATGCAACTCCTGTTAAAAGCTTTAGCGTAAGGCCAAATTAAAAGCAGTTTGCATTTCCATTTCAATTGCATTTTCTTTTAATGTTGCACTTTGAGAAACAAAGCCTTATTATGCGGGGTCACTTGAAACATTCCTCTATTTGCTGACATACATATATGTGTATAAACCAAGTATCTACCCCTTTTAGAGTCCCTATTAATTGTATAAACGAGAAAGTTTGACAAGATAGATGGATAGTTATTACTTTTTACGTGAAAGATACTAAACGTATCATGATGAAATTGCAAATTAATATAGTTCATACTTTAAATTTATCAAAATATATAATAAAGATAAGTTAGTTGTATTTTTGATAATATGAGATCTCTATACGAAAATAATGTAAGTTGTCATCATTTATACATATTTACAAATATAAAAATATAGACGAAGCCGAGGGCAACCGTTATTCAATCATTATAGCAGGTGGCTGTTTAGACAGTAGCAATATTTATGGAGGACACTACACTCGATTCTCGTTCTAAATCAGTAAAAAGATAGGTGCTTAATATTTGACTGAATTATTTAGAAAAATACAATGTCTATGTTAAAGTACAATGTCAATGACCGTAGAATGATTTCACTTTCATTTAAAAGTGAACGTGAGAACGTTAGGAACAAAACAAAAGGGTTTATTGACCGTTTTATTGTCAAAAATGATTATCTTCGGGTTGCCCATTACAGCTTTTGGCACCAGTCATTGTCCTTAGGTTTATTATTTTACTTACACGTTTGTAGCTATACTTTTAAAAGTCTTAGAACAAACTATGACTTAGATTTTCTTGGTTGTCTATTAGTATTTGTTTTAATATTAATATTTTATACGTTAAATGTGACCATGAAGTGTCATTTTGTAGAATACTGCGAGTTTCTAACCTTTAACCTAGTATATATAATTATTCTGTCCGTTTGTATGGAACTGAACTCCTCTTAAACGGCTGCACAGATTTTGATGATATTTTTTGTGTGTTTAGATGATTCATGAACGTTTTGGATTCACAATTGGGATCAAAAGGTGGCACTGCGATTGACTTTTAGATTATTTTTTTATCAATCCAGACAGTGTCAGCCGTAACCGCTAGTAATTTAGTAATATCTTGTAACGTTTCATAGGTGCCAGCTTGAAATACAAAATTTATAACCAAGTATCAGTATATCGCAGCGGTTACATCTTAGATGCAGTTTATTTATAGGCTAAACTATCTACTAGCTCACCTAGAGCAACGCTGAAGCTATTACTGGTTTCAGCATGAACGGGTCGGCTCGCCCAGGGTAGTATCACCCTCTCACAGAAAACCGACGTGAAGTGACAGTGCTTGCATTGCGTTTCGTTCGATCAGTGAGAGCCAGCCAGCCTATTTCCCATCCCCTCGCCCTTCCCTACTCCTCTCCCCCTTACCCCTTCCCTAAAACCACGGCTGGCATTGCACTTGCAACTCCACTAGTGTTGCAGGTGTCTATGGACGGCGGTGATCACTTAACATCAGGTGACTCTCCTGTTCGTTTGCGTCCTATGATATAAAAAACCTACAAATATATCTTACCATATACTTCACATAGAATTTGATAGGTCGCGTCTTGTAGAGACAGTTTTCACTCCACTCTCACAATCCGACGAGCGTTCGAAACTTACATTGAAAATCGTTATAACAATACATCTGGTTAGCTATTACACCCAAAGTTGAAACATTGCATTCAAAAAGAGTATATATGCGAATAGTGTTATTTTCCACCTTTCTTAATTTCTCAGTGAAGCAACCTTAAGTATTATATAATTTTTAAAGAATCCATACAGGATTACAGTGAAATCCTTTTAAATTTATAACAAACTATCCTCTGCCCGCGACTTCGTTCGCTTGGACTAGATACTTTGGGCTAACACTAACACGCAGCGGAAGCTCTCAAGAGCAAAGAAACCCCGATTTTGAAACATTATTTATTGGTGCTCCACTCCTATTGGTCTTAGCGTGATGATATATAAACCATCTTCGATAAATGAGCTATATAACACTGAAATAATTTTGCAAATCAGACCAGTAGTTCCTGAGATTACCCCCTACAACGTCACAAAGCCTAGTCCGGTGAAGCTGTTAAGACCTTGCTGGGTAAATAGCGTAGTCAGGTCGAAAAAAAAAGGAACAACTTAACAAACTCATAAACTCACAAACTTTACCTCTTTATAATATTACTAGCCTCTGCCCGCGACTTCGTACGCGTTCTCAAAAGGAAAAAACATCCCGATTTTAAAACATTTTTATCTGAGCTCCGCTCCTATTGGTCTTAGCGTGATGATATATAGACTATAACCATTCTCGATGAATGACCTATATAACACTGAAAGAATTATTCAAATTGGACCAGTAGTTCCTGAGATTACCCCCTACAACGTCACAACATCACAACGTCACAAACTTTACCTCTTTATAATATTAGTATAGACTAGCTGTGCCCGGGATTCCTTCTGCGTGGAGCCTAATATAAACCGAACAGAACTAATAAAATCATCCGAATTTATTAAGTCCATTTACTTATCTATTTTTTTCTCGTACTTAAATCGCGTCGTCATTAAAATTACAATAACTATTGGTATAGTGAATCGATTTTAATGAAACCAAGACTAAATGTTACTCAAGGATATACTTTATAATGTTGTTGTGAGGTTTTACGTAAACGCAGCACTTTACCAATGATGCCAGTTCAAATAAATAGACAGATATTTCCAAAAATTATTCAAATGATTTTGGGTTGGTATCGACTTCCAATACATGTTTAGGTAACGCACATATGCATATATCTTATTTAAATTGGGCAATTTAATACACTATTTATTTTCCGCTTTTTAGAGCCTTATGGGTTTTTGATTGATGTTGGAATCGGTAAATTTTTTTTTTTGAATATTTGCTTTAAGTTATCTCATCATTAAATGATTTAAATAAAATAATAAAGAACAATTTCATATTATTGTGGATTTATATTTTATAAATGATTAAGAGATAACATTTGAAAGGTAAAACAGTTAATGTCCATCTCGCAACTGTACAGGTTAGAGTAAGACAAACGTGTCAAATTTCCCAAACGTCCTTTGAAACCCTTGATATTAAACTCTCTCACACAACTTGAACGATACGCTGTAAGAGCGGTTCAGTTTACATTGATTAAAGCTAACGCTGTACGTATTCTCTGAATGATTAGGAATCAGCGGAATATATATTTGTTTACATATCATAGGAGGCAAATTAACAGGCGTGTCACCTGATGTTAAGTGATCACCACCGTCCATAGACACTAGCTACACCAGGGGAATCGCAAGTGCGTTGCTAGCCTGTGTTAGGGGGTAATAGTGGGAAGGAGGGAGGGGGAGAGGAGAGAGGCTGGGAGAGGAGGTATGCCTCCGGAGCTCTTACTGACCGAACGAAACGCAACAATAATGCAAGCACTGTTACTTCACGTGGGTGTTTCTGTATGTCGGGTGGTAGTATCGGGAGCGAACCGACCCATTCATGCTAAAACTAATTATACCTTCAGCATGGCTCTACCCTACCACCTACAAGATTTATGTAGTTAAATTTCAAACTGTGCTAAATCCAATTTTAGTCGTTCACATGTTTAATTTTTTTTAAGATTCTCAATTTTATGCACTAAGAACGAAGTTTACATTTTGTCCTTCATAAGGTTTTTAGTTGTTTTTATGATCTTCATGTTTCATATTTATAAAATTTGAAGATCTTGAAAAACAACGTAAAATATTAGAAACGTCTAAAATCGGATTTAGCTCACTTTGAAATTTAATGACACATTTATCCGATCTTCGCTATTTCAGACTTTGGTGAGTACCTACGAGTGTTTTTTTTTTAATTCGTGCAAATTGATCAAGCAGTCTTTACTACAACTTCAAGAATAACTAAATCTGAATCTGCTTTTTTTCTGTAAATTGTCAGTTCAATATACATTAAATAATATATCGTGATTACTGAATTTTTTTTTTCTATAACTGACTACACTATTGACCTAGCAAGGTCCTAACAGCTTGACCGGACTACCTGAATAATTAATATCAGTGTAATTGTCTCAAAGGACTAGTTTAATGGACATTCAATAGTGTAAATACTTCGTGTTTGTTCACTAATTAGGATAGATGGAATGATTAGGTTATCTTCACCACTTGGAACTTTGACGGATACAAATATTATCTTTTTAACTTGTGAACCCACTGCCGGATGACGCTGAAAGAAATATCGCGAAAAAAATTGAGCTCTTGAACAATAGTCATTTGTAAGCAGACATTTCGGTGATTGACACTAATATTGTTTTTTATTATATAACTAACGGGTAAGGCAGACGTTTCCTGCTCTGAAAAAAAAAAATGTGGTGTCGTAAGACACCAGGTAGGAACGAAGTTCCTTCGGCTAATGTAGAATCGACACAATTTGCAAAAAAAAAATCGTGCTCAATTTTATGTAATCGTAATTCAAATTATCAATTAAAATAACAAAATATGTCTCTTTATTTTTGTTTGACAATATAAAATTAC